>JAOYMR010026779.1:6464-17160 GCA_025802075.1 Tenebrosternarchus preto | reverse complement strand
CCCCCCCCCCCCCCCCCCCCCCCCCCCCCCCCCCCCCCCCCCGCCCCCGCGGCGGCGGGGGGGCCGCGGCCCGGCGGCCCGCCCCCCCCCCCCCCCCCCTCACCCAGTTTGTTAGCAAATGTAGGCATTAGGGCAGGAGAGAGAGAGAACTGGAGAGATATGATGGAGAACAGCAGCTGCAACACCTGAGGACATGGGCCACGCTCACACACCCGCTACACACACACACACAAACACACACATGGGTGTGTGTGTGTACATATGTATGTGTGTCTAAGGGTCATTGTGTGTATGTCTTTGTTCATGTGAATTTGTGTTTGTGTGTGTAACCCACGGTAACGGTAGGAATGTAGACTGTATCACAGCAGTGCAGCAGGTGCATACACAGAGACTGCGCCGTGTCTTCAGTCTGCACATCTGATGCTGTAAACACACTCTCCCTCACACACTCCTTTACCAGCCTGGACACACACACGTACTAAGCTGATGACTTGAATACAGCACCAGTGATACAGATTATAACTGATAACTGAGTAATTATAACTGAGTAATTTTAACTGATACACTGAGTTATTATTACAGTGATAGACTGAGTTATAACAGTGATACACAGTTATTATAACTGATACACTGAGTTATTATAACTGATACACTGAGTTATTATAACAATGACACACTGAGTTATTATAACAGTGATACATTGCATTATTATAACACTGATACACTCAGTGTTGTTAGAATCTGCTGATGTGAGTTACCTGCATGCCTCCTGAAAACACACCAGGGCCTGGGTTAAAAACACCCCCGATTCAGAAGAACTGTACAAACTCTTCTAACACACACACACACACGAAGGAGTTACAGTTTAATGACCAAGTACACATCATACGCTTTGTAACAAAGTGAAATATATGGCCACACTTACAACCCCCCCTGCACGCACACACTCAGACACACACATGCACACACACAATCACACATACTCTGTGTTGTGAGGTAGAATGTGAGGGCAGCTCCGTGCATCTGGCTGTCACAGTATCCACAATCTGTTTGAGTTCTCCATAATGTACTGGACTGCACTGATGATTCATCCTACACACAAACACACACACATCTCAGCAAAAACAAAATAACACAAATAATGTGTGTGTGTGTGTGTGAGAGAGAGAGAGAGACTGGGTGTGCACATGTAAGAGTGAGTGTGTGTATGTGATAGAGAGAGAAAGTGTGTATGTATGTGTGAGAGAGCGAAGGACACAGAAAGAGTATGTGTGTGTGTGTGCATGTGGGTGTTCACCTGAGCAGGGCAGTAGCTGCTTGTGTAGCCTGTGTGGCAACCTGCAGGCAGGATGAGGCCACACCCCCCACCACGACCTCAGCTACACCCACAAACCCTGGCCCAGTGGGAAACAGACGCACGCTTGTGGGCTGCCTGAAACACACAATCCAAAATACACACACACACATTGTAATGATATATTCGTCATGAAAATCTCTCACATAAAAATGAACTGTACATGTGTGTGCCTGCTTGCGAGTGTGTGAGACCTTTCCAGTATCGCTGTGAGCAGCCGTAGACCCTGTTTGTGCACTTCTAGGTTTGACAACTTCAGCGCAGCCTTCAGACTACGAACAAGAGACTCAATACCTAACACTCACACACACCCCACACACCCCCCACACAGAGTGAATATGTGTGTTCACCAATGTATAAAAACATGATCAATGTCAGACGTTCCAGCTGTGTTATTGTTACACTTCATCTGCATGTGTTTTAAATGACCACTAATCTTGCAGTTATAGAAATATCATTGCACTACTACTGATTACTGAGTACTGCACTACTACTGATTACTACACTACTACTGATTACTGAGTACTGCAATACTACTGATTACTGCACTACTACTATAAAACACACTGATTACTGAGTACTGCAATACTACTGATTACTGAGTACTATGCTCCTTATGTCATTTATTTTAGGTATCAGTATTAACTCTCAGATAATTCAGTTGTATATAAGACTCTGCTCGTACTGGGATGTATTCTGCAGGCATTTGTCTGTGTCTCTGCGCTCAGGTTAGGTTAGTTTAAGTTAGTTTATGTTAGGTTAGATTAGTTTAGGTTTGTTTAGTTTAGAGAGAAGGGAGTTTACCAGAGAGAAGGGAAGTGTCTCACCATACACAGAGTGGCAGTGGGAGAAGAACATTGGCTCCTCACACAGAAGGATCAGGCAGCTATACACGTACCACAGCATCACCTCACTGCTACTGCTCACACACTCAAACAGGAACTCTGTCCCACAGACAGGGGGCAACAGATGAGCAGCATGTCTAAGTTTTACCCCAGACTCATTCCCTTTACATGAACTTTACACCGTAAACGTAAAGAGCTGAGCTAAAGATAGGTGGAGGTCTGGGTCCCACGATTCAGACATCTGTGTATTATTCCAGAACCACAGTGGGAACTCTAGAACATTCTGCAAATTTCTCACTTGTACAGCTTACAATGGAGAAGTCAGTCCAGCATATGGGAAAACTCTTACTGCAGTTTGGAATTCAGGGGAAAGATGCATAGTATAATTTAATGAACTAAATTCAAAATAATTATTCCAATACTTTACCACTTATTCTGTTTTGTAGTGTTGGAAAGATTATTTAAGGTCCTGAAGACCTTAACTATGTGCTAGGATTCCTTCTCCTTTTAAATCTGCATAAATACAAACAGATTTATGTTTATTCACAAACACACACATATGTATTCAGGGAGCGATTAGGAGAAGCTTAAATGTTTCCCTTAGACTGTCAGACAAGAAGCACACAGAGCATCCCAGCAAGATGAGCTCACTACCACCATAAGAACATTCTAACACACGCCCACAACCATCTATAACGTGCTATAAAACACTCACTACCACCATAAGAACATTCTAACACACGCCCACAACCATCTATAACGTGCTATAAAACACTCACTATCACCATAAGAACATTCTAACACACGCCCACAACCATCTATAACGTGCTATAAAACACTCCCACAGACTCCCAAGGGACAGTGTAGTAGTTCTGACCTGGTATGTCTGTCTGTATAAAGGGAGTGCAGTACTGGCTGGGGGAGTGGACCAGCACGGCAGACACACATTGAACACTGGCTACCTGCAGCAACTCATCACCACTCAGCAACAGCTGTAAACACAGAGAGAGGTGGAGGGAGAAAGAGAGAGATGGAGCAAGAGGGGGAGTTCATTATAAATTGAGAAAGACAGAAAGAAGAGAGAGATTATTCATGAAGACCAAGATGGACAAGATATATCAGTTGGTGTGTGTGTACCTTCTTTAGGATGAGTAGGAGGGAGCAATGTTGTGTTTGTGTGTGTGTGTGTGTGTGTGTGTGTGCGCATGTGTGTACCTTCTTTAGTATGAGTAGGAGGGAGCAGTGTTGTGTGTGTGTGTGTGTCTGTGTTTGTACCTTTTTCAGTATGAGTGGAAGGGAGCAGTGTTGCAGTGTGAGTTGGGTACAGTGTGATTCTTCCTCCTCACTCTCCTCTTTCTCACTGTGTGTCTGATTCATCAGCAAACACACAGTCTCTGCACTCTGTAACAATAGCAACAGCAAGCCTAAACACACACACACACACCCACGCACACCCACCCATGCACATTCACACACACACTCAGTGTATTAATGCACCATGTAATGCTGCTAGGCTACTGAATGATTACACAGCACAGAACACTCCTTTCCCTGCCTGTTAGATTCTCGTATTTTCTGTTGTACTCCAGTATTTTGTTATAATTTTGTGTGAGGAGGATGAGTGGGAGTAATATCACTGATACATACTCCACATGCAAATTTGTTTCCTAATTTTGCCAGTAATTTTTTAATCCTTCTCTCTTTCACCACCTATCCCTCCTTCTCCACCTCTTCTCCATCCCTCTTTCTCCACCTATCCTCCATCCTTCTGTCTCCACCTATCCTCCATCCCTTTCTCCACCTACCCTCCATCCTTCTGTCTCCAGCTATCCTCCATCCTTCTGTCTCCACCTATCCTCCATCCCTGTCTCCACCTATCCTCCATCCTTCTGTCTCCACCTATCCTCCATCCCTCTGTCTCCACCTATCCCATTGTCTCCACCTATCCTCCATCCCTCTGTCTCCACCTATCTCTCCACCCATCATTCCCTCTCTCACCGAGGCCATTGATGATGAGCTGGGGTGAGCTGGTGTGTGTGAGTGTTTGGAGCAGTAACACACACACTCTGTCAGTGAGGGCATGGGACACAGACTGTACGGCAGTCTCTGACGCCCACACACCACGCAGCACGTAACACACTGCTGCCTTCAGCTCCTCGTCAGGGTTCAACAACCGCGCACACACCACTTCCAGTACACATGCTGGGGAAGAGGGAGAGAGAGAGAGAGAAGTAGAGAGAGAGAAAGAGACAGAAAAAGAAAGAAGAAATAAATGTAAAAAGTCTTGAATTTTTAATGTGTGGTAACCATATTGATAATCATAGTGCAGTTAGTTTGTGTGTGTGTGTGTGTGAGCATATATGTGCATGAACATGTGAGTGTGTGTGTGAGTGAACATGTGTGAGTGAGTGAGTGAGTGTGTGTGTGTCTTACAGTGAACCGTGGTCAGCAATAGTGCTACATCAGGAACTGCATCTACCAGTTTACCCAGAAACGTGACACATGAGAAAACCCCCCTCACACCAAGTTCCTCACACAGCTGAGAGAGAGAGCAAGAGAGAGATAGTGTGAGAGAGAGAGAGAGAGAGAGTGAGAAAGAGAGAGCGAGAGAGAGAGAGAGAGAGAGGAAGAAAGAAACAATGAAGGACAGAGAGTGTCAATCATATATATATATATATAAAGACAGAGTGATAACTTTCTTTCTAATATTTTAACTTTGCTGTTATTTATATATATGACCACCCATATGATGTTACTTTGATTGTGAACGAGCATGCGAGTGTGTGCATGTGTGTTTCTGTGGTGTGTGAGTTAGTGTGTGTGTGTGTGGTGTGAGTGAGTGTCATAGTGTTTGTGTGTGGTGTGAGTGAGTGTGTGTGTGATAGTGTTTGCGTGTGGTGTGAGTGAGTGTGTGTGTGATAGTGTTTGTGTGTGTGGTGTGTGTGTGTGTGTGTGATAGTGTTTGTGTGTGGTGTGTGTGTGTGATAGTGTTTGTGTGTGTGGTGTAAGTGTGTGTGTGATAGTGTTTGTGTGGGATCATAAGTTTGTTTTGTCTATACTGCAACACAAAACAAACACACAGAAACCCCTCTGCATCAGTGTGTGTGTCTACACACACACACACACACACACGCACGCACTTGTCTCACCTGTGTATGGAGTTCATCTAGAACATGCTTCACAAGGTTTTGTTTCTTCACTTCCAGCAATAGCTGAACCAGCACTAAGACACACACACATACATATAGGTTGAATGAGTGCTGTACTCCATGACTGCCCTTATCATCAGAGAAACAATCTACAATAACAAAGACATGGTCTTCAGGTGTGATCTATAATGGCAGAAATACAGCCTATAATAACAGAGACAGTAACAGAGGCAGAAATACAGTCTACAACTGTCCTCCTGTGTCCTCTAGTGTCGTCTCACCTTGCGCTGCCTTTTCTAGTGTGGCTGGATCTCCAACAGACTGCAGCATCTCTGTAGGAGATTAAAGATGGGGAGGAAAATCTATGACACTCAACTTGCTGCATCAGGCAAGTGACAAGAGTTTCAAGTTTGTTCGTAGTCAGAAATATGGTTTATCACAACAGAACCCTCCTACCACCAAGTAGGAGGGGCGTGTCTTTATAAAGAGGAGGTGAAATGTAGAAGGTGGGGTTTCTTATTAAGGAGGGGGTGAAGTACAGAGGGGGTGTGTCTTGCTCAGTGGGGAGGAGGCCAAATGCAGAGGAGGCGTGTCTTACTCAGTAAGGAGGAGCTGAAGTGCAGACAGACTCTTTGGTCCTGTTCCAGGATCTCCCTCATCATCCCAGCACTCTTCAGAAGCTCCATGACACCCGTCAGTGCCACAGACATGCGCACTGCCTGCAGGAACAACAGGTAGGAACATACACAACGCCCAGAGCGTCTAGAACAGAGGATCCACAAAACAGAGTCCGTACATGGTCTGGAATAGCAAAGTTAGGCCCACAAATCAGGCAGCTATCGTACTAGATTTACATTAAGGCATTTAGCAGTCGCTCTTATCCAGAGCGACTTACAAAATACATCATTCTTACTGCCATACATACTGACCTAGCAACTTAACCACAGACAGCTCAGTAAAAGTTTTAAAACTACTATTTAAAAACGAAAATATTACCGAGACATCCTCTCTGTCCATCATTTCTATCACGCAGGCGATACACACCGTGGCGCCAACATCACCAGATCCCACACGCGCTGACCATCTTGGATCATGTCTGAGGTGAATCTTCTCGTATGTAACGTCTACCGTCGTCATTTTTATATTAAAACTATTTACAGACCATGGAGTAAATACCTGAACATCCACCTCACTATACCTTAAAGATAATGCGAAGGTTGTGAGTTAGTTAGCCAAGCCTCGGGCTTTCCCTTTCAGCTAACAACCTGAGGCAGCTAGCTAGGTAAGCTAACGGGTTAGCTGTTTGACCAGTATCTTTGCAACGAAAATAATAAAGACGAAAATAAAACAATAGCTCGATCCGTTAAGTGCGGAAGGCTACTGTCAGTACATCGGTCCGTTCATATACGGTCCGATATACCAGAAGCTGGTCTCTTTCCTGCTGGTTAACTTTACTTGTACCGATCGTTTAATGAAACATGACGTCGCGAAGATGCGCGAGCATTTAGGCAACGGACGTGTAGCTTATATCTTATTTTGCATTAGGTTATTGTTAATATACACAAGGATAAAAGTGTAATAATGCTTTGCCACACAAACATAATTATCTTGACGCATTTTTATCTCCTGGTTTAGCCGTTAAAGAAGTGGGATAAAACAGCGTTGGTGAAACGCGCGCGCATCGTTCTAGTGACGTTAGATTCCTTTAACATTACGCAAATACTTACGTCAAAGGATCAGTACCTCTACTGAAATGAAACAGGCATTAGAGGTTCAAACAGTCAGAATGTACAAAATAAATATGTTTTCCCAAATAAGTTTCAAATTAAATGTCTTTGCAAATGAAAATGTTTGCACAAAAAATCCATAAACGGTTCACTAAACTGACATTTTTTACATCCTGGCTACCTAAATGTAAAATCAAATGTGTAAACAGAAAATTAACACACAAAAATGCAGATTTTTCTAACATAATTTTCTAAACCTACTAGTAAACACATTTTGAAAAAACAGAATCCAGACCACAGCTGTAGTGATGCTGACTGGCATGGTTGTTGGTCAGGCTAATGGTTGTTGGTTAGGCCTCTGTCACTGTATGTATGACTCATGTATTTACACAGACTATTACAAAACACAAGGTGGAGTATATTGAGCAAAGCTGATACTTTGGTAGCCTCACAATTACATTCACTGCTTGCTATGACTCTCTCTGTCCTGTCACACACACACACACACACACATACACAATACAGGCTATGTGATGTTTATAAAATGGTTTGATGTGAGACCACAGTGTACTTGCAGTGTGTGTGTGTGTGTGTGTGTGTGTGTGTGTGTGTGAGGGTGAAACAGAAACAGAAGACCAGACTAGACTAACCACCAGAGACACTGATCTTCAGGCTTTATACCCAACAAGCATCAACCAAGTCAAAATGAAAGTACACCACCAAGTAAGTTACTTCCTGCCTCCCATCTACATTTACCATTTAATAATTTCTCAGTAAGACACATCAGCAGTGATCATAGTGTTACACGTGCCGTCATGTCTGTACTGAATTATTATCATTCTGAGTCTCAGTATCAGAACACTACAAAATAAACTGATACTACTGATGCGCAGTATTACAGTGAAAAACATTTGGCTTTGAAAATGGTCTATATACGAATTTAGATCAGTTGAGCTGTTATGTATGTGACATACAGCTCTATTAAATTTATATTTGCTGTAAATGCTTAACCCAAATAGCACAAATATCCGCCACGGTTTTCAGAAGCCCTTAACAATCCTTGGAATCATGTTCTCTGTAGACGGAAGGACAAGCTTCTGTCATTTATGAAATGAGCGTGGATTTGGGCTTTAATTACGGAATAAGAGTGTGACATTTGCAAAATAGGGAACGAGACTGGGGTTCAAAACAAGCAAAAGAGAAAGTAGCACGAGTAGCATCAGGGCACGCGACCCAGGCATTTCAATGCAAAGATGACGCCTTTCTAAGAATGTGTGTGTGTGTGTGTGTGTGTATGTGTGTGTGTGTTGGGGGGGTGTTAATGTAGAATGAATTAATCGAAATTAAAATTAAAGTTATTATAGATCAGTAGTCCCCTGTTGTCTCTGTTTTCCCCTGTCTGTATTTATTACTACATTTCTAATCAACATCCTCTTCCTGTTTCTATAACTTGTAAACAAGGTCTCTTATTAAAGGTGGAAGATAACTCCATCCGTTTCCTCTCCTCTATAATGTCTGCGTCGGTCAGGAACCTCCCACAGAGGAGGCAGTCTCTCGGCCCTGTCTCACCCAAACGCATCTACAGGAACCTGTCTGTCAGAATGAGGGGCAGTGCCTCGCCCACTGAAGGGGCGAGGTCTAAATCCACCACGCATCCTACCAAAGCAGCAGAAACCGTAAGGATCAGCTCCCACCTCTCCACCCTCAATCACCTTATCTGAAGCACAACATAATCTCACAGCTGTATCAGCAGACTCTTTTTCTCTCCCACATTATCTCTTTCATGTCTTTTTTTGCTTCTGACCCTCTCTCTTTTTCAACCACTTTCTCTCCCTCTCTCTTTCCCAGTCTCATCACTCTTGTCCTTCCCACTCCCTCTTCCTCCTTCTCTCCCACACTCTCTCTTGCAGAATGGCTCTCTGTGGGAGGCGGTGGAGAGTGGGGACACAGAGACATTGCGGTCTCTGCTGTGTGAGGAGTGTGTGAGTGAGAGAGGAGAGAGTGCAGTGCAGGGAGAAAGGGATGACGAGGATGTGAGAGAGAGAGCTCTGTGAACAGCATGAATTAACAGGGGCTCGTCCCTTTGGACATAGCTGTGCGTACCCACAATCCCACAATGCTCATTACTGCATCAGTACTACACCAGTACACTACTATATCAGTATTACACCAGTACACTACTGGACCAGTACTATACCAGTACATTACTGTAGCAGTGCACTACTGTAGCTGTACTGAAACATGCTACCATACTACATGAACATGAACACACTAATATACTAATATACTAATAACATTCTTCATTACCACAATAACATTATAGTACATTACCATAATAATATTCCTCATTACTGTAATAACATTATAATACATTGCCATAATAACATTCTTCATTACCATAATAACATATTGTCATTGTGGGACACCACATTGCTTACTACTATACTATCTCCTGTACTACTAAACAAGGCCACTATACCACTATACCATCTCCTGTACTACTAAACAAGGCCACTATACCATCTCCTGTACTACTAAACAAGGCCACTTTACTATTGTGAACATATTTCCATTTGTTACTGGCTTTCAACTCACTTTAATGCTGCCTTCAGTAACCAGACCATCTGAGTGGTTGATGAAGTTGGATGGACTCGTCTCATTAGCTAAACAGAAGGTGGAGGAGAGGAGGGCTGAGCTGTCAGTCAGGGCCAGGGTGGGTCTACAAGCCCAGGCCCACAGCCAGAGACAGCTCAATCTCTGGACTTTCCGACAGGGACTGTACACACACATGAGAAAGAGATTCCAACTGATGGGTACACACCAATCTCTCTCTCTCTCTCTCTCCCTCTCTCTCTCTCACACACAAACACAAAATACACAAAATTAGTCCTTTGACTCCTGTGCAGTGTAACTCTTAAATCTTTCCACACCAAAGCCTCCAGGGTCCTCCAGTGCTGCTGCCCTGCTGGTGGTGAGTGAGAGTGCTTTGAGTGTGACCATCAGAGAGCCAGTGGGACATGAATCCGGCCTCATCACCACTTACAAGGGTGTGTGTAGGTGTGTGGGTGTGGGGGGGTGTGGGTGTGTGTGTGTAGGTGTGTGTGGGTGTGGGGGGGGGGGTGTAGGTGTGTGAGGGTGTGTGTATTTGAGTGTATGTGCGTGTGAGTCACATGGACATTTTTTTTTCAAGTTGAGAAGCACTTAGAGCGCTGACACCGCTTTCTTTATTTTCCTCTTTTTCTCTCTCTCTGTCCTTCTCTTCCTCTGTGTGTGTAGTGGAGTGCAGCTTCTCTACTGGTTTTAACCCACTGACTGGCTGTGGATTCGTCACTGACACCAAGAGCCCAATGTTCCACATCACAGGACTGAAGACTGTAAGGGAGAACACACACTGTGGGAGGATAAAACAGTGTTTGTGGTAGGGTTCAAATGGGGTCAACACTGTGCAAGGTGATTCATATGTTTGTGTGTGAGATGGTGTTCGTGTTGCTGTTTTAGGGGGTGCAGTATTATGTGAGATGGTGTTTGTGTTGCTGTTTTAGGTGGTGCAGTATTATGTGAGATGGTGTTTGTGTTGCTGTTTTAGGTGGTGCAGTATTATGTGAGATGGTGTTTGTGTTG
>JAOYMR010026776.1:0-17209 GCA_025802075.1 Tenebrosternarchus preto | reverse complement strand
AACCAAGGTAGCTTAGTACGCATGCGCAGTAAATCGAAGTAGGACAGCTCGATGAGTAGCACAGTTCGACAGAACACCTGTTCTCGTTTCAGTATCCCCTGATAAATCTGAGCCCCGTCAGTTAAATATTTAAGTGTTTATTATAATAACTTAATATAAACATTACGTTTTTGTTATGACAGTAATGAAACCTGCATAAACAACCTTTTTTAGATCATCTCGTTAATTACCCTGGGCAACAAGATTTGAACTCGGTCTTGTTTCTCACTCTAAATGTTTTCCGATTTTTTTTTTATTTTTTATTTTTTCAGGAAGCAAAAATAATGATTTCCAGTTATATTATCAGTTATAGTTAGCAAGTTGCAACGGCTCGATTCAGCCTGAAGAACTCTGATTAAAACTAATAATTGTCCGCAATGTTTTAGAGCGAATCGTTTAAAAGTCGAAGTCGGTCAATGACACTCAAGTATTTAGGGCTCAGTGATTCGTTTTGGCAGCAGGAATTAACCGTCAGCGAGACATTTAACTAAACTGTAAAGCTTTTCTTACCGGTGTAACCTCGCAAGTTTTTTCGCCGCTTCCGCCTTAAAACGGTCAGGTCGGATTTCCATCTTCGCCACTCCAGGACCGACCCGTGCGCTGCTCCACCACGCGCACTCTCACCCTTGCTCGGGCACGCCACCTCTCCCGCACTAAAGCGTGCGCCTCTCCGCGCTTCAGCTCTCGCTCGTGCACAGTTGGCGAGCCTAATCCCAAACTTGTAGCGAACCGCCTTTACACCAACAGCTATGGCTGTGTTCTTAATTAAAGAGGACATGGTTGTTGGCTTGCCGCTTCAGAACCGAATCACGGCTAAGGTTCGACTCTATTGTAAAAACATGGAGTATGTTAACAATGGTCTTCGATGCGTTCATGTCGTTTTACGCAAATGCGCAAAAGACGCTAATGGCACGTCATGGCCAGGTTACATCACTACTTTTGCCTTCAGTCTGTACGTTTTCGCTCCTACGACTAGATGGTTTATTCAACGCCAACTGTGTGCTAGCATGAAGATGTTTAAATCATGTAAATTATTTTGTGCTTGGAACCGGAGTACTTACACTCTGCTCGCGCCATACTTATAGAACCGGAGCGATCTGAATTCAAGAGAACCACCAGCCAGCTCGTCTTATTAGCAGGGATTTATTCAAGACTGTAAGCAGAACAGTTTAATAGAGATCAGCTTTGCAGACACGCGCGCACACTAAGTGGAGTAACTGTAAGCTGTTCATTATAAATTGCGATCTAATCAGACTACATCGAAAGTTTTCTCTGACTTACTGTTTGGTTAATTCTGTCAGTACTCACAATAAATTGCCAACATGACACTCCACCACCTACTGACTTCACTACAGAGTAATCTGATTGGCCCAGATATGCGAGTGAGAGTTCGGTCGGCTTAGTCAATGATATGGTCAGAGGAAGCTCTTCTGGAGGTCCTGGGCAGAGATGGTTCTGAGGGGGGCAGGGCATGGGGGACGGGGTGGGGCAAAAGGCGAGGCGAGAGGAGGAGGAGAGAGTGAAGGAGGAAGAGTAATGATGGAGGGCGAGTCTGAGAGAGAACCATAACTTCCTCCTCTCATCCCGCGCTCCATCCATCCATCCATCCGTCCACCACAGCTACCAAACACAGAGGATGAAGCGTCATGCATGTCCATGGATATATCTGGGAGGAGAGAGACAGACAGACAGGAGGAACTAGTCATCTTCCCATTCTTCAGATAATTAACATTAACATGCTGTATACAGTTCTTAAATGAACAGAAATATTCATTTGGACAGAGACAACCTGTGTAAAAAAAAGACCCTATTTTTAAAATTAATTAATAATTCTGCAAGTTAAAATACCTAATTTAAACATTTATGTAGATATGAACTCTTGATATATTACCTCTACATATAAAAAATGTAGATATGATCTCTATGAATATGTTAACTCCATAGAAGTGACCTCTATAGATATGAACTCACATTTAACTGAAGTGTAATAACAGCATGGTTTGAAGTCTTGGGTGGTCACGGTGAAGCTTTGGTGTGTACACACATACATACACACACACACACACTACTGCTCTACAGTCGACATGCAGCAGCACACTAACAGCAGAATGTACGTCTATGTTTGCGGAAGTGTACCTGTATCATGTAGTTGTGTGTGAGAATATGGGTGTTTCGTGTAGAACTGGTTGTAGATACAGTAAATCACACCCATCAGCGTCATGGTTCCTACTGCTGCAGCTATGAACACACCCAGCTTGTTATTGTCCTTATTCACATGAGCATCTATAACAGAACACACACACACACGTGAACACACCCAGCTTGTCCTTATGCACACATGCACTACTACCACTGCAGAGCTGTTTGACTGTTTATTGTTCCACTGTTTCTGTTAGTGGCCTTTAGTTTCATAGCCTGGCAGTTCCATTACTAGTTCGGACATCCACACAGCTCTTTATAATGTTATTAAATGTTCTCACAGGTACAGTGAAACTGAGAGTTTGTTGAAGCCTTGCATGTGATCCTCAGAGAGCAGAGCTGCTTCCACATTTACAAACTCAACTCTTCTGGAAGTTAAAGGGTAATGATGGCTTGATGGCTAAGGTCAGAGGTCGGGGTAAATGCAATGGTGTAGTTGGGGCAACCCCTGAAATATTTAACATTTTATGACGGTTCCAGGCGTTTAGTGATGTTGAATTTACACATAAAATATTTCATGCAATAATTACAGATAAGTGCAACTTTAAATTAATGAGCCCCTTAGTTTGTGAGTTTTTGGGTGATGCGATTCTTACAGGTATGTTTTAGGGTGATGCGATTCTTACAGGTATGTTTTAGGGTGAAGCGATTCTTACAGGTATGTTTTAGGGTGATGTACTCCTGCTGCTCTTCCTGGTCTGCTGGTGGAAACATGGCATCACTGGCTAAATTTGCATCCTGACACACACACACCACCAAACACACACACACACCCAGCAGTGTCCGAGCAAACATACCTGAGGGAGAGAATTTGTTTTTCCCCATTGAGAATACAGAACAGTTCTCACAACAGTAACAGCACAAGCCTTCACCAGCACCATCCACAAAGTGTTGAGATGGAATCAACAAAACATTTGATTTACCAGAATATTCTATAATGAAGCTAAAGCAACCAGCTATGAGACACTCATCACAAAGACCAAATGCTGTGGGCTACACACACCTCAGTAGCTCTGCCCCAACCTAGCTATACACACCTCAGTAGCTCCCATCCACACAGTATCCACATGCCCTTCCCTATTATATGAAATTTTAAGAATAACAAACTCGTAGGCTGTCATTTACTAAAAGTTCACTGAAAGCATGAAAGGGGATGTCACATGACCAAAACATACAGTGAAAGGTTAAGTCAAATGTAACTACAGTTTGAGCAGCGAAAGGACTTCAGCATGCAGATTTATGATGACTGTATAACCTAAATTGCTCCCTTAGGGAGACCTCTGGTGGTCACCAAAGAAACACAATCATATCTACTGCCCTCTAGTGGCCTTCAGAAACATGCCACTCCATTTAAACAAAACTCATTTGACAGGGAAATAAAAATGCAAGTCAAATGAACCAATAAACACACAGGGATAAAATGCTTGTTATAGAAAAACCTCCCACATGTCCCAACACCACTAAAGTGTTCACCTTCACCAAAGCAGAGTAACCAACACACACTCGACTTGAACATCCCTTTCTATTACTACCGCAGCTTGAACAGTCCCCACACACACAACAAATGAAAGCCAGATGAAGCAGCTCTAAAACCAAAGCAGAGCTGGACACACTGTTACAGACACACAGAAGATGAAAGACCTGCAGCTTCCAAGAGAACTTGGTTCCACCAGAGCAACACACGGGTCACCTCCTCCCTGGTAATGGCTGCTGCGCAAAGGAGCTGAAGGAGCAGGTGAAGGAGCGACACACTGAGCAGAGCAGTTGTGTAGTTCAGAGCAGTTCCTCTCACTCTCTTCCTGTCCTTGTTTGCTTCTCCGTTCTTTCCAAGGTGGAGCAGACATCCATGACAACCACAGTCCCAAGACCATTACACACACACCCCCACACACACCTCATTACATCCAGTCACAAATTGGTGATATTTTCACTTACATGAATCTTCTGGATGCTCCAGTTAGTGAACACTGAATCAGAACGGTTCAAACTGAGTAGGAACACAATTTTACAAACAAATTTCTCTCATCTGAAAAAACAAACACAACTCACACTCAAAACTTCAAGCAACTACAGCATTTATAATTTAAGAACATTTACACACTGTATATACAAACGAGTTCATCATTTATTTAAAAAGGTCTTTATTCAGCAAGGTTAATATGAAAAAGTTCTGGAAAGAGAGCATCCTTGTATGGTCACATGTCCTCTCCCAGAGGATTTTAATCAAATTTCAAGAATGCTCAAGATCACTTGCCCTATTCCCTACCCCCTACCCCTATTCTCTACCTCTTAAGGCACTGTCTGACGTGTAAAGGGGGCCAGACTTTGTCACTGCTAATCACGAGTTGTTACCTCAAAGACAACAGGAAGTAGATTTCAGAACAAAGAGGAAAAACCCTTCACCTTCAGACATTTCTAGCCAATTTCTGCAATATGGGTTTTGCAGGATTTCACCACACATTCACACAATAAACAGTCTAAACTGAGAGCTTCTGCAGTACATTACAACCAAGCAAAAAAAAATACTGAGAGACATCCAATGAAACATTACAACCAATCAGAGAAATAATTTGACACCTTCACATTTTTACAGAAAGAAAACATGCAAAATGTATATATTAAAAAAAAAAAAAAAAAAAAAAAGGACGTACACAAACAGATTCATGGATTAAAACCTTTTCAAGACTGCAGTCCCACATGTATATTTGAAAAACGGAAATTCATATATTAATAATAAATACGTACAAGACTGTTGAAGTGTCATCGGCATTGCAGGTGATCAGAATGACACAGTAGCACCTGATTGCCACACACCTGGGATCGCCAGACACAGGCGAAAAGGCAGCACGAGCTGGTCCAGGATCAGCTGGTCTCACTGACAGTATGCTCACTGTCATACCTACATATAGGATTTATTCTGCAGCATTTTGTTCAGTTAAAAAAAAACAAAATTTGATGGAACTGTACAAAATATGAAACAAATTCACATCAACTACTGATCATGATCCAAGTGAAAGATCCATCCAACTAAAATAACACAGTACCTTCTCAGCACATTCCTAAAATAGATGGTAGAAGTTTCCAGAATATGTCTGTTGTGGTCCTATTCAAGCTTTTTGCTTGTTTAAAACATCAAATCAACACTAACAGCTGGATAAGAGCAGTACTGTTAGCTTGTGAGGCACTTAAAGAGAACTGAGTGATGCCAGTGTGCTTCAGACCACAGGAGGCCACTGCCACTCCCTGCAGACGTGCTCCTATTAGTCAGGAACCACTGAGCCACCGAGCAGCATCACTGTTCAGAATGATACACAGAGGGAGAAGCATCTGGATTCACTCCAACCGGCACAACGTTTAACCCACACAAATACACACAGTTCTATTATGGCTGGGTCTGCACTTGGAATACGTGTACTAAAATCTCCCCGCTGCAGAGTGCAGAGTGCAGAGTGCACTCAAACCACTGTGTAAAGATTCTGTAAACTTTACATTTGTGTTGAACATAGGGATAACCTTGTGAAGTTGTTCCCATTCTGAATGTGTAAACACACATTAACACACATCTGACCCCTTCTGGGAGGGATACAATATAAAAAAAATTCAAGTAGCACCATCACATGTCATCAAGCAGGCGTGTGCTCAGGCGTGTGCGTCACACGTGTGTCTCACCACACGTACTCTTGCTTGAAAACAGTGACTTTGCAGGTGGTTGGTGGCATGTTCACACAGTGGACTCCTCCCCTTCCTCCTCCTGGCCCTGTGAGAGGAGCCCATCATTCTCCTCAGCCAGTGCGGTATCCACATCAGTGGACAATGGCGTGCTGAGAGGGGCGAAGTCCGTCTCTGTAGTACTGCAGGGGGTGTATCTTGTGTCTGTATCCAGAGCTGATTGGCTGAAACGCTGGCGGAGGCTGGTGTTGATGTATCCAAGGGGAACAGGTAAGACCGAGATAATGATGAGGGAAGACAGGACAGCCAGCGCCCAGCCAGGATACTCCAGCCTCTGCTCCTCAGCCTGAAGACGACATCAACCTAATCAATCACTACTAGTTATTTGGTTCATCAATACTACTTACTTGCTACTTAAATCAGTGCTACTACTACTACTTACTACTAATCAGTACTACCAAGTGTGTTGGTGATTTAACAAGCTGTATATGCACAGTACAGATGTACACAAACCTAAGGGAACTTATGAGTGTGTGAGCGCATGTGCAGTTGGACCAAGTGTGTGTGCTCTCTGTGTGTGTGTGTACCTTCTCCCTGTTCCAGGCTGTGTATTGTGGTCTGGTAAGAATCATGTTGAGGATGCTTGCACTGAGCAGCCCGAACATGGCACACACACACACGTACTTCCACAGGTACTTATACACCACCCACACAGGCCTGCCCAGCATCTGCCCCACCTCCATCATGAACCTGCGTACACACACACACACACACAGATTAGGAGCACAAACACACACACAGAGAGATGAGGAGAAAGCTGGAGGAGGATTAATCCAGAGGTTCTGGTGTGGTACCTGTCTGCTCCGTAAGCCCAGGCGACGCTGCAGGTCTGAAACAGCACCACGATGATGAGAGGCAGGGTGGCAGAGTAATCATCAAACATCACCACAAAATAGTTCCCACAACGCTGGGTGAACAGCAGGCCAATCACAAACCCGAGCACACAGCTGCACACTGAGAGAGCACACACACACACACACACACACACACACACACACGCGCGTGCACACAGCAGATCAGTACCACTGCACAGAGAAGGCTGAATAATATGAAGTGGACAGCCCCACCCACGTACCTGTAAAACAGAACTTGTGTCGGCGTAGGGCTGAGAAGGTGTCAGTAAGGGGCGTGAGAATCCCTGCCATGGTGCCCAACATGGTGGACAGACCCAGGTTGAGCAGCATGAGGAAGAAGAGTGCAGACCAGAACGGACTCGCTGGAAACAGAGACATCGCCTCAGTGAAAGCGATGAAGGCCAGGCCTGTACCCTCCACCCCCTGAGAGAGAGAGAGAGAAAGAGAGATGGAATTATTTTTTACTGTGTTTTCAAACAGTTGATCCTCACACATTACCAAACCTCAACATCATTTCACATCAGGACCAGGCCCACAAGAATGTGATTCATGTGTCAGTAATCAGACCAAGTCCTGATGTGATGTACGATTCCATGGAAACTTTTAGCCCAAGGAGAGAGGTGGAGTCTCTGGAAACAGCATGTTCACAACTGAACGACAAACATGAGAACCAAACCACGATACAAACAGCAGGACACAGATTCACTGCAGTGACCCAGTGAGGAGCTGTGAACATGCAGTGACCCAGTGAGGAGCTGTGAACATGCAGTGACCTAATGAGGAGCTTGAACTTTCTGAAAAATTACAGCGATAGTAATAAATTTGTATAAAGTAGCTTTTCCAGCTGCATTTACAAGCTGACACTGACTAAAGATGCTGTAAGGATGCAGTGTTTTTAAACAACAGGTGGAAACCATCTCACCCTCACCTTTATTTCCTTTATGTCAGATGTTGATTGATAAAAACTTTTTTTCCAGCAAAGTTGCATAAATAACTAATGTCTTTATAATTGACTACAACTTTCACAAAAGCCCAAAAACACAATTTCAAGTGTTTCATGCAGTGATTACATTAAACAAAGTTAATTACAAACATGTTTCTCAGGGCTGTTTAGCTGGTCATTCATGAAAGAATCTGGACAAAAAACCCAAAGTTTTCTTGTGGCCATGTTACTGTTACCTTACGCATCACTTCCTCCATTGTGCAGGCAGTGATGTTGTTGCCAGGGATGTTCAGCTGGTTGCCTTGGTGATCATACCAGTGTGCGTATTTCTGCAGAGAGACGGACTCAATGTCCGTTACGTTGATGAGGAGAGAAGGAAGAGGGACGGAGGACGAGATCGCAGTGGCCACCAGATTCAGATTACTACACACACACACACACACAGACAGACACACACACAGAGAGACAGACACACAGAGAGACAGACACACGTGAGTCATTCTGGCAAAGACGATGATTAAAACTTATCATCAGTATGACAGTACAGGAGCTCCCTAGAAGCTTTGTGTAGGTGTTAGTCTCAGTGTGTCTGTGTGTGTGCTGGCATGTGTGGTATATAGTGCACGAGTGTGTGTGTGCGTGTGCGCACAGACCGTACGACGCAGTCCTTGGCGATGGTCCTGGCGCGGAAGCCCAGTACGGCAAACACTACGAGCGAGGCCAAGACAGATGTCAGGAAGTTGATGGTTGCCACGGTGATGGCATCCCGGTGACAGTTGTTGTTGCGGGGGTTGTAGGAGGAGTAGGCAATGACTGAACCAAATCCCAAACCCAGAGCGAAGAACACCTGAGTGGCAGCCTGCCTCCACACCTGCACATCCTGCCAGATCTCCAGCTGCAGTACACACACACACACACACACACACACCAGAGAATCCAGGTAGATTAGCATCAAGGTACCTCAGAGTACAGGTAGTTCAGAATAGAGATATACTAATGAACTAACCCTAACCCAGTGATGCAGTGAGAATCATAATGGTCTGACTAACAAATGAGAACATAGGATAAACAATAACATAGGAATGACAGTATCTTAAGAGAGTAACAGACAGAGTACTAATAGAGATGAGCGCAAAAGACAGGAAGTCTATATCTGAATATAACCAAGACAAGAAAACTGAACACACGAGAATGAATGTAAAACAAAACTCTAGAAACTCTATAAATAACCACAGAGGAGCAAGATCAAGGGAAAACAGTGAGACGACGTATTCAACACTCAGAAACAGCCTAGAACAAATAAACAAGGATATAAAACTAAACACATCGAGCCAGATATAACAGAATTACAGGAACTAAACACAAATGACAGAATAGAACCATGACTAGAAAAGGAAGATGGAGTCAAAGTGGAAACGGGAAGAACAAGAAGACAGACCCTAACCCTAACCTAGACCTAATCCTAACCTAGCCCTAATCCTAACCCAAGAAGAAGAGACACAGAAGACAGACGCTAACCTAGCCCTAATCCTAACCTAGCCCTAACCCTAACCCAAGAAGAAGAGACACAGAAAACAGACCCTAACCTAGCCCTAACCCTAACCCAAGAAGAAGAGACACAGAAGACAGATCCTAATCCTAACCTAGCCCTAACCCTAATCCTAACCTAGCCCTAACCCTAATCCTAACCCTTTCACTGAACAACCATGTTCATACCGTGTACAGTCGCCATATAGTGCTCAGTGTACAGTATACGGTGTATAGTGAACAGCACATACAGTGCAATGTGTGTAGTGTAGTGTGTACTGGAACCTGGGGAAGAACATGTAACTGTAGTGTACAGTGTGTACTGTACCCTGGGGTACCACATGTATCTGTAGTGTAGTGTGTACTGTAACCTGGGGTAGAACATGTATCTACAGTGTAGTGTGTAGTGCACAGTGTGTACTGTACCCTGGGGTACCACATGTATCTGTAGTGTAGTGTATATTGTACCCTGGGGTAGAACATGTATCTGATTCCTTCTGCTGCTCCATCCAGCATGAGGCCTCGAATCAGGAAACACAGCAGAACCACATATGGGAAAATCGAGGAGAAGTACATCACCTAGGAAACAATCAATACTTTATCAATAAATGTGTAACCTAGGATACAACAAGTGCACATCTGAATATCATTTAATGGATGATTAATTGTTTATCAATAAACATGATCTCTCAGACAAATTGTTCAGTAGTGAATCAGCAAACATTCCAGAGGTCCCACACATGCGCACACACACCTTGCCAGAGGATTTGATGCCCTTGTACATGGCCAGACAGACTATGAGCCAGGCTGTGGCCAGACAGCCCGTGATGACGGGGTTAAACTCTCCTGTGTCATCGATGGAATCCGTCACATCCAGGGCTTTGCGGAACCAAAAATATGATGTCGCACTGCTAGCTGAACATTCTGGAACTAGGTGGACACAGTTTACTCACACACCATCTCCGATACATCTGTACAATATACAGCTAATCAAAGGTATATCTAAGAAAGTCATTTTCAAACTAAATTTAAAACTAAATAAATAGATAGATGTCCAGTTATTTTACACATGCACTACACAGCAGTTTTAACAACCATCTTTGAATGTAATGCATAATTTAAATTAAAATGTCGCCCCATTTCACCCACACATCCACCCACCTGTGATGTTCCACTCTTTGGGACACTTTTCCCACGGTAGTGGACTCTGGAACGAGTTCATGAGATAAAAAATACTCCAGCCAATGATCACATTATAATACAGAGCCACAAAGAAGCACACCTGAGAGAGAGACAGAGAGAAACGATCAGTTACAATAGACAAACAAGTAACATGCAATTACACAAAAAAAAAGTAGAGTGATTAACTCAAAATGTCAATCTGCTTATAACCCACAAAGCTCCACCATCAACCCAGCTCGGACACCGTTAACTCTCCCACACTCTGACGATCATCCTGTGGCTCCAGCATATATACTGAAGCCCCTCAAAGAGCAGATTCTTCTGCAACCTTCCACAGACCATCTGTAAAACACCTGCTCACCAGCACATGGAGGTGACCAAGTGGACGTGGAGGTGACCTATGCTCCTCTTCTGAACTGGACCAGCTTCTCAGTCACACTCAAAGCACTTCATTTCCATCGTAACAAAAACCATATAATCAAAATAATACATTTTGAATTTAAACACAACAATGAGATCAGATGTGTTTTTCTTGAAAATCGTACAACTTTCAGGAGTAAATGTTTTAGGAGCAGTGGTGACTAAAAAAAAACAAATAAAAACTTTATTTATTTATTTATAACGCTACAGTTCTTTAGACAGAAGCTCATTTTTATGAGGCAGGACATTCGATAGCGTGTTTCATCCAGCAGGGAGCAACAAGGAGTACTGAAAAAGCACCTGTTAATGGAGACACCTCGACCAGTGACATTAGTAACCATATCAATACAATGGAACCATTCGTTCTGGTTACTGATAAAATACCACCTCACCTCACAACCTCCTCCACTGAAACATTCTGTTCAAAGGCTGTTCTCTCCTGGGTCGCCATGGCACCCGGCAAGTAAAGTTGATCACACACTTTCCAAACACAAAAAGGAAACTCTAAAAGCACCCATGACCTAAACTAACTAAAGTTTACTAAACCTACAGATAAACACACAGAAAATGCTACACGAAGAAAAAGAAAAGAGAAAGGGGAGATCAAAGGAGAGGGAGACAGAGAGAGAGAGAGAGAGAGAGAGAGAGAGAGAGAGAGAGAGAGAGAGAGAGGGAGACAATGTATGAGTTTTAAATGCTCATGTATAATAAATGTATAGTAGAAATAATAAGAATAGTAATAACCATAGCGCCACTAGCTTTCTTGTGTACACACTTCCTCCCTCCTCAAAGCCACACAGGGAGACTGTATGTGCATCAGCCATAGTTCTCCAATTTCAGGTCTCTATCCATCAATGCTGGGCAGTGACAGAATACTGACCTGGCATCAGTGTTTTCTGTAAAATGTGGTCAACAATGAAAAGCTTCCACATCTAACTTTCACTGATTGGAATTACTTTCTGGGATATTAGGAAGACATTTAGTATAGCCGTACTGTTTGTGTTTAAACAAAACATTAAACCTAAAAATACCATCCGAGTTGTTTTTTGATACTATTGTGAGATAAGCGTGGGTATGACGGTGTGACGTAGAGCTGTGGAGGGGGTGTCTTGCAGTACTGAGTCAGTGTGTAACAGGTAGCATCGGCTACAGAGATGGTACAAGCCAATGAAAAAACCACATACTCATCAGTTCCAATCACACTGGACACTGCTGGTTTGTTCACTTACCACACAGCTGGAGTAGCCAATCCCAACAAGCTTTGGTGAGATGTGTCTCCACACTCCGATGCTGCCCTGTCTGATGCTTTGGCCTGCAGCCAGTTCCAAAAAAAACAATGGCACACCAACCAGCAGCATTAACACCACATACAGCAAGAGGAACGCCCCTGAGAGAGAGAGAAAGAGAGAGAGAGAGAGAGAGAGAGAGAATTATTAACAATTGTTGTTATTTAATAATTTTGTGATGTTCTATTGTTCCTTTGTCTTCTCTCAGTTTGATTGTTTTATGTTAATTTACTATGGCAATAATGTAACACTCACATGCGCGCGCGCACACACACACACACACACTCACCTCCTCCGTTCTGATGGCACAAGTAGGGAAACCTCCACACGTTTCCCAGTCCAACACTAAATCCAACCTGAGCCAGGAAGTACTCCACTTTACTGTCCCACCCCTCACGCGCTGCGTCCAATGGGGCCTCCAGCACAGTCGCTGAATGAGCTTCTGTCTCCGCCCCCTGGTCATCTCCAGGCAACGGCGGCTTCTCGGAGTTCATCTGGAGAGACACCACCACAGATGTATCATCATACACCTCCATGCCTGGATCCTACCTGCAGTGAACAGACCCAGCCCCTCACGCCTAATCCATCTAACCAAGCCATTCTTAACACTTTTCAGCAGGAAATAAAAGCCACAAACTTTAGCATCTTGGAAGCTTTATGCTTAAAAAAAAAACAAAAAAGACTGTTTAGCCAACTGGGTGTGTTCAAACAGGCGGAGCCAGCTGGGTGTGTTCAGACAGGCGAAAGATGGTATAAAGAAATAGCTCCAGGTATCCGCTACAAAAGCACACTGAACACGGCTGAATCTCACGGCATCAACCCTCACGAGACCCCGCGATCGATGTGTTTGCTTTACACGTGAATATGAGCGCTCCGCTGTGATGACCTAAGGGTGCACGATGACATGACCAAACACGGAACAAAACTATGTGCCAAGACGATTCATCCGGCCACACACAGCTTCCGGCACTACACATGCCCAGCACACACACAACTGACAATCACACTCACTAGCTACACAATTAAATAGCGGGCTGGAGGTAAGAAAGTATCATAAGCATAGATTTAAACTACATTTAACTCCAACACTAACATCCAGGTACGGTTAACTCCAACACAGGAAGACGTTACTGAGACGGTACTGTTTTCCTGGGTAGTGGAATTAAGGCAATAATTCAATGGACCACGAATTATTTTTAAAATACACATTTAAAAATACAAATTTCTAGCCGGTTAAAACGAGCAACCTCGGATCGCTCACCTCGATATGGACCGTTACTCCCTGATCGCGCGGAGACATTCGCAACAAACGGATCTTTCACACGCGCTTGGTGTCCTCGCACGCCTTATAGGAAATGCTGAAAGGCTAAGCGGTGTGGTAGTAACGAATTGTAAAATAGTTAATTCTTTATGTCTGTTTGTTACAGGAGCACAATAACGCTACAGATCAACTAACAAAATATTTCAAGTATGTGATGGTTATTTCGCGCGCAGACACGCCTGCTAGATAAAGCCGAGGCTGACTTGTAAGTGTGCAGCGTTCAAGATAGCCCAAATGAGATGTTGAGGTCGCCTCGATGAAGACACGTGAAACTGCGCAGATCTGAGTGAAATCTGCGCAACTGAACGTACCCATTTTCTATCTACTACGTTGTCATTTTGGTGGAGATCCAACAAATCAGCGTTGTGATTAAAAGTTAGTTATCAACCTTTACAACGTTTTTATAGGTTACACCCTGTAAAAGATGGTGGACGCATCGTTTTTGATTACCTAGTTTTACACGTATAAATACACATCAGCTCCGGTACTTCAATGAATTCTCCATAAAACGGCGCTTTGAAAAGCGACTCCGCCAATACCGAAAATCAAACCAAAGAGAGCCATTCTACTTTTGGTTTTTAATAATCATGCAACTCCATGCATGTTATTTTTAACATGCACGCCGCCTCTTAAAATCTATTCCCCGTAGACCACACAGCGCTAAGGAGTCACATTCCAGGTCCAGTGGATTTTTCCAACCACAGCAGGAATAGTCCAAGTTAACTATAAAAGTAGCGTCTTTCACTCCCACGTGATGCTGATGCAATCCCAACAAAGGCACCGCCGAGAGGCGTACTTCTCAACACGTCCCTATCGGTCACCTTAGCGACCGAACGCGAGGTTCGGCCCTCAGCTTGCTGTTCAACTAGAAACCTGATTCTGTTGATCCGAAAACGAGTGGGCACTTTGACCGTTTGACGAATTTAGAGGAACAGGTTCAAACGGATTGCTCGAGTTTTTAGCAACAACAGGTTAACACACATTTTATTTGCTTACTCTGTACAGCGTGGCATGTTGCAGCGCCGACTAGAGTTGGGTTAAGCTGCTAATCAAATAACTGTGACTGCAATGAATAAATATCCCACGAATTCATATGCTTTTTAACCTACCTTCCTGAAATAAAAACTGATAAAACTCCCGTTTTCCTTGCTTCGTGTCTTCAGTTAAAATCTTTGCCGTGTAGCCATTCAGATACCACTCTTGTTCCGGTAGAAATGAAACTAAATATTTAAAAATATTTCAGTCGAAAGGAACCTCAGCGCAGTTGCTCTGCCACGTTGGATTCTTTCACACGCGCGTGAAATACCAACTGCCAATCAGCCTCTCAGCCCCGCCCCTAGTAATAACAAATACCTCGTATCCGGTCGCCGCCTGCCCATTGGTCTGAGCTGTAGTCCAGTAAACCAACCTCACTCTTTGTTTACACTGGTAAAGAGACGTTTGATCAACAAGTACAACTACATTAGATTTTTAAGCGATTTTGAACGAGCTGTGTGATTTAGACCCCGAACTTGCTTCTAGAAAATAGCATAAAGAAACGTTTCTTAAGAAATGAGTGTGAAGACCGGTCCCACTGTCAGTCTGCACGCGACATTATTTAATATTATTATAGATTATTACGTGAAACATGAAATCAAGTGGAAAATTGAGGACAAAAGACGAAAGATGATTCATCACAGTTTTATTTCCCTTTGGAATGTCAGACAAACGTGGAGTCACCCAGGCAACACTTACGATAAGCCACAGTAAGAGATATAGAAAAATATAATGATAAAACACATATCCATCTCCAAATGTTACTTTTCCAAACAGTTCACATGTTCAGACACCGACAGCCTACTTCTTAATTAAAAACAACACCGTAATTACGTAACAATTAACGTACTCGTTAACAAACAGAATTAGGCCTATGAGACAGCGTTTCTATAATTAACTAGCGACTAACTAGTTGCTCTAATTAACTAAACATGCCGTTATAATGTTGGATCAAAACCAATTACTCACTTTGAGTCCCATTGAATAGGAGCTGTGACATTGTTTCCGGTGCACTTACATTTGTTTTATATATACCATTTTGCCAAGATACATAGTTTAAGAGTTCTTTCAATTTTATAATTGTGAACTAGCAATATATATGTGTGTAACCAAGGATATACGAAATTAAAGGCCACTTTAGGGGTATTTACACAAACTATCTTGCTATTTTATGTTAATTTCAGCAGCAAGCTAATTAAGTGTCCCTGTCGCTCCATATATATTAAATATAATACGTAACCCTAGGTAACTCACATGGTAATGCTGACGCTTAAATATTAATTTAAAAACAATCTTTCTCACAGAGGAGTATTTCTCACAGGGGGTATTTCTTTTAAAAATGACCCATAGACAGGAGAGTAGTCTTTTAATACTTTTTATGTCAAAAGGAGGCGTTAATTACTGCCATTACATATGTTAGTTTGGTTAACTGTAAACTTGTCTAGATTACACATCACCAAGATAAGTCCAATGGCCTTATTTTCCAGAATATTCAAAAATAAACCTTATGATTTGTTAAACAATTATATGTTCTGCAAGACATATCATATCACTAAGCTGTGTGTGTGTGTGTGTGTGTGTGTGTGTGTGTGTGTGAAGGAACTCTTATCTCAGGGTACACAACCAAAGACACAGAGAGAAACACATGCAGAGAGACATATGAAAGCACATTTATGGCATTTAGCAGAAAAAAAGTGCTTACAAAAGTGCTTCGTTATTCACTCACAGGATGCATCCTAGCCAGTAAGAAGGATAGAGTTCAGTAGACATTTGAACTAGATCAAGTGCAGAGAGACACATGCAGAGAGACAGTGAAAAGAAAAAAAAAAGAAAGAGAATTTATGAAACAGTAAAAGGACAAAGCAGCTAAAATTACAAGCAGCCAGACAAGTCTAATGAGAGTGAGGGAAGAGAGAGAGAGAGAGAGAGAGAGAGAAAAGAAAGGAAGAAAGAAAGAAAGAAAGAAAGAAAGAAAGAAAGAAAGAAAGAAGTGTTACATGATTCATTATCAGTATGTTGCAATCCATTATTGAAGTGGGGCTGTTCTCTGTTCCCACAACAGTGTCTGAACATGTGAAAGTGTTTGTGAGAGTGTGTGAGATGGCAGTTATTATTACTACCATGTGAGAGTTATTACTACCATGTAAGAGTGTGTGAAACTGGAGTTATTATTACTACCATGTGGGAGTGTGTGAAATGGGAGTTATTATTATTACCATGTGGGAGTGTGTGAAATGGGAGTTATTATTACTACCATGTAAGAGTGTGTGAAACTGGAGTTATTATTACTACCATGTGGGAGTGTGTGAAATGAGAGTTATAATTACTACCATGTGGGAGTTATTACTACCATATGAGTATACTGTGAGTATATGCGGGAGTTATTACTACCATGTGAGTATACTGTGAGTATATCTGGGAGTTATTCCTACCATGTGACTGTGAGTATATCCTTGTTTTTAATTTTCTCTTTTTCTTTTTTGTTCCCTTTGTTTCTCTCTTTCCTTCTCTCCCCTCTTTCTTTCACTCTTTCATTACTAACAGAGCCACTCTACTCTGATGTGCTGATGTGTTCTGTCTCCCTGCTTAACACACCTTCATTACTAACACAGCCACTTTGATGTGTTGATGTGTGTTGTGTCCGTACTGAACACACCTTCATTACTAACACAGC
>JAOYMR010026775.1:0-17210 GCA_025802075.1 Tenebrosternarchus preto | reverse complement strand
GGTTGTCATCTGGCAACCCTGTCTAATAAACTCGCTCGCTGAGCATGTTTCCTACAGCGTCTGCCTCTGCTCCCTCCACCCCGCCGTCACAATAGCCCTTTTCCACAAACAAGGAACCAGAACTGTTCTGATACACGAACCTAATTTGGACCGCGAACTGTGATGGAACGTGGGAGCGTGTCAAGAAAATAAAAGCTCCAGGGTGAACTGGCAGCAGATTTGACTAGAACAGGGATCTCAAGCACAAAGGAGCAGGTAATAATGAAAAACAAGACGAAACTGCGCAGATACTCAAAAAAAGAGTCTCTGTGCACAGCACTGTCTTACACACTCTACCAGACCTGGTTACAATCGCAGCAGGTAGAGGGTTTGAAAGTTTGTCCTGACTCTGACTAGCAGGAACAGTCTCTAATGTGGTGACTACATCAGAGAGAACATCTGTCCCTGTGTAGTGGTCAGCTGCTGCTGGCATAGATTGGAGAACTGACTCTAACTGGAGATGACAGTGATTCAACTGTAGCTTTGCTCCTTGCTGTGTTCTGATGACAAAGGATCTTGGAGTTGTGCTCTCACTAAACCACTGCTGGGGAAGGTCATGATTTCTCATTGTCCAACTTCATGAGCACAACATCTCCTGGTCGCACTGCAGGTAAGGGCTTGGGCTCCATGATGGTGGTTGAAGTAATAAACCCTACTTACCGTCCCTTTCTCTCACTGCTGAGACCTCCTGTTTTTGTGATTAGGGATCCTCCTGTTTGAGAAGTTTCTTTGCTGATTGTACAGCTCTCTCAGCATGGCCATTACCTTGCAGATGGTGAGGGGTAGATGTACAGTGCTTAAAGTCAAACTTTCTTACAAACTCCTGGAATTCAGCACATGAACTGTGGTCCATTATCACTCACAACCTCATCTGCAATGCCAAATCTGGCAGACTGCTTTCAGTTTATTGATGACTTGTGCACGTGTTGTTGAGGGTAGGTGCAGCATTTCAAGAAACCTAGAGTAATGGTCAGAGATTACCAGGTACTGGTGGTGTTTGTATTCACACAATTCCACTGTGAACCTCTTCCATAGTCATTCTGGGTGTGTTGTAGAGAGGAGAGGTACCTTATGCTGTGTCCCTCTCAGCACACCTGACATGACATCACAAGCTCACTTAACTCCTTAGTGAGTCTTGACACCACACGGATAAATTCCACCACACAAGTGAATTTCACCACACAGATTAATTCACTCTCTCTACATTTCAGTAGGCCCTGGTGCTCTTTATGAATTTTCTGAAGAGTTTCACCACTCATTACTCGTGGCACAACCATCCTCTTTCCTCTGAGGACCAGATCATTATAAACTGATAATTCAGACTTCACATTCTGCTCGAGTGCTCAGGCCTCCGTTTCATGACGGACAGCAATTCAGCATCAGTGGATGCAGCTGCTCTGATCTCATCCTTTTTTCTAGGAGATGCAGGGATCCCTCCTAATACACCAGACACACAGCAAGCTACATCACCGTGTATCAGATCTTATATCCCTTACATTGCAGACAGCGTGTCTGCAACAACCAGAGTTTTCCCCAGAGCATATTCTGCGACGGGGTTGAATCTCATGAGCCTCATGAGAAGATGCTGACAACGTAAAGGTACATTGTTCAGTCTGCAGTTGATAAGGGGAACTAGTGGCTTATGGTCTGTGACAAGTTTAAACCACTCCAGTTCACTAAGATGTCTAGCGAACTTCTCGCATGCCCAAACGCCAGCTAGACTTTCCTTCTGTATCTGGGCATAGTGTGTTTCTGCGTCAGTGAGACGTCTGGAACAGAATGCCAAAGGCTTCCACTGCTCTCCATGGAGCTGAAGGATTACCCCTCCCAGTCCATAACTACTGGCATCTGCCAACACAGTGGTGGGCTTGTTTACATCATAGTATGCGAGTACTGGTGCAGCTCAGCAGCTTCTTCATGTTTTGTTGTGTGTGGTCCCACGTTCATGTTTTCTTGTGTGTGGTTCCATGTTCATGATTTGTTTTGTTCTTGTTTCCTTTTAGAAGCTCATAAAGTGGTTGGTCCTGAGGTTGGGAATGTATATTTTCCTCGGTAGTTCACCATTCCCAATTTCTTACTACCGCATGTGACGCTAGTAAACACTCTGAATTACTATATATGACAACACCTGTAGCAACAGCACAAATGCTCATAAGTAATCTGCACAGTCCACCATCTTGTTCCTACTGTTTAGTCCAAGTGCACTGTGCCAGTTCCACATTGTTTTGGTTCCACATTGCTGCAAAAGAGTTCTATTACCCTTGGTACCTTCAGGCCTTCAATGCAGGAACCAGGCAACCACAGTGAGCTGCACTCTCCAACCACAGTGAGCTGCACTCTCCAACCACAGTGAACTGCACTCTCCACAGTAGTTTGATGATTGCCACAGTGTACTTTAGACTGAAGAACACCCTGCGTTTGATGATGTGTCCTTCAGTTCCTGCAGGTAATAGCAGAGTGAAATCTAACCATTTATAGAGCTAGTTTTATGGTAATGCTAGTTTTATGGTAATGTTAGCCAACTATATGGTAACTCCTGGCTACTATTCAAGTGAGCCATAGTTCTCAACCAGTACAAACACTGTGTCTGTTGCTGACTGTTACAAACTTTAGTGAAAGGTAAATTATGTGGTGGCCTTTGTCCAGGAAACATAATCAATCACTGACAGTTAAGGGCTACTCTTTGATATCTACCTAATGCTCTGTCCTGGTGTTGCTATCGGTAGCATCAGCCAGTGTTCTGCTGTAAAGGAACAGTCAATTTGACTTCTTAAGGATCAAAGTAAACATTAAATGAATTATGTTGAGACAGCTCTGCTGTGTTTGATGGGTTTCAGTCTCTGACCAGAGCACCTTTAGTCTCTGGACACAACCTGGCATCGCTGATTCAGCATTAGGTGGAACTCACTAATTTAATGGGGTTTTTTTAGCCAAACATATGAAGTAATTATCCTACTTGAAAGAGAGATGTTATATAGGATGTTAGTTTGCTAGGGTTAGGGTGTCAAGCCTCCTCTTCCTCTAGGGTTAGGGTGTCAAGCTTCCTCTTCCACTAGCAAAATTTCACAACAAATACTTCAGTACAGCCCTCTCATCTCTCTCCTTCTCTTTTCTCTCTTCAGCTCTCACTGTGAAAACATGTCTTCTTTTATTATGTGCTGCATGTTAATTATACAACAAATAAATAATGCTCTGGCTGCTTGTGCAAAATCTTTACCAGTTATGCAAATGTTATGCATTTGCCAGGTTCCTTCACTGTCTGTGATCACATTTGAATAATTTTTCATAAGAGAATGTTTCATAGAAGTGTGTGTTAGATACAGATGCGAATGTTTCATGTGTGTAAGATACAGATGAGCTTTTGTTTTATTAGTTTATGGTGCCCAAGATGCAACTTAAAGAAATAAATATTAAGATGTAAGTTACAACAGAATCTAATGGAGACTTGGTGTCTCAGGCATCTTCCTGTTTGAGCTGTTGTCTTCATTTGCCAGGTTTATTCCACTGCTATTATTAAAGAACATATTCAGTAATTAACATCTCAGTGGTGAATATACAGCTAGCACATTGTTAGCAATATAACAATGACATCTGATACAATGACAAGCACTTGTGTACATAGTCAATAAATGTGAATGACTGTTTTGGCCTGTGATAGGAGAGGCTTGTGCAGCAAAACCTTCCAAGGCCAGTAGATGAGTACTGGAAGGAAGTGAAGTGAGTACTGCAGGAAAGTGAGTGAGTACTGCAGGAAAGTGAGTGAGTACCGCAGGGAAGTGGAGTGAGTACCACAGGGAAGTGGAGTGAGTGAGTACTGCAGGAAAGTGAGTGAGTACTGCAGGGAAGTGAGTGACTACTGCAGGAAAGTGAGTGAGTACTGCAGGAAAGTGAGTGAGTACCGCAGGGAAGTGGAGTGAGCGAGTACTGCAGGAAAGTGAGCGAGTACTGCAGGGAAGTGAGTGACTACTGCAGGGAAGTGAGTACCGCAGGGAAGTGAGTGAGTACCGCAGGGAAGTGGAGTGAGTACCACAGGGAAGTGGAGTGAGTGAGTACTGCAGGAAAGTGAGTGAGTACTGCAGGGAAGTGAGTGACTACTGCAGGGAAGTGAGTGAGTACTGCAGGGAAGTGAGTACCGCAGGGAAGTGAGTGAGTACTGGAAGGAAGTGAAGTGAGTGAGTACTGCAGGAAAGTGAGCGAGTACTGGAAGGAAGTGAAGTGAGTGAGTACCACAGGGAAGTGACTGAGTACTGGAAGGAAGTGAAGTGAGTGAGTACTGCAGGAAAGTGAGCGAGTACTGGAAGGAAGTGAAGTAAGTGAGTACTGCAGGGAAGTGAGTGAGTACTGGAAGTGAGTGAGTACTGGAAGGAAGTGAGTGAGTACCGCAGGGACGTGAGTGAGTACTGCATTACAACTGTGATTCTGTACAAGTGTGTCCTTATGTGTCAATTTAAGATAAATAATTTTAGCATCTCATGACACTATAATTTGACATTTATATAACACAAACATTTATATTTTGATATTTATATAACACAAACATTTATACGTTGACATTTATATAATACAAACATTTCCAATGATCTTTTACTCTGTTCAGCAAAACTATCCTTACTTAGGTATTTAGTTTTCAATCTATGCCAAACATGGATTCCTTTTCATAAACATTTTTTTAAAACTTTATTTTACTAATGTTTTGCTTCAGCCTACTTATCAAAATATCTCCATAATGCGTTCTGTAGTAAATGTCACACTGCAGATGGTATTCTACAGACATTCTACAGATATTTCAATAGTCAGGCTTAAAGTTGACGTTTCTGAAAATTACAAGTCAAAATCTGAAGTTTGCTTATAGTATGTTATGCTTAAATCCACATGTGTAGTTAACAATAACACTTTTTCGGTATAAATACATGTGTAGTGAACATGACTGCTGATTCGGTATAAATACATGTGTAGTTAACATCACCACTGTTTCAGTATAAATACATGTGTAGTTAACATTACTACTGTTTCATTATAAATATATGTGTAGTAAACATCACCACTGTTTCAGTATAAATATATGTGTAGTTAACATCACCACTGTTTCAGTGTAAATACATGAAATTCTTTGCTGTCAGTTGCTTTTTTATATTAATGCTGATTATTAATGCATTAATGACCAGTTGTTTTAAGACCTCATTACCAGTACTGAATAAAAACACTTGCTGTTCCCAGTATCTTTCACATTTGCACCCAGGTTTGACTCTCAAGAAAAAACACTGCAATTTTCCTTTTGCTTTCTTGTTGACTGAAGGATAATCGGGAGATGAGTTCTGGCTGTATGTAAATCTTCCACACAGAAACCCAGCAGTGAGTGCTCTTCCTCTCCCCTCCATCACTGGACCATCCAAGCACCAGAGAAACCAAGGGGATATACTGAAAAATGACTTTTCAGTTCTCTGAAACTGGAAGTAGAGGATAGCGCGTGTGTGTGTGTGTGTGTGTGTGTGTGTGTGTGTGTGTGTGTGGGATAGTGAGTGAGTGTGTTTGTGTACGGTGAATTGGTGTGTTGGTGTACCACTCCATCAGCCTGGTGAGTCAAACCCATGTTTGTATTTCGATGTAGCAGCATGGGAGAAGCTTTCAGACAGAACTGATTCAGCTTTCAGACTGAACTGATTCAGCTTTCAGGAACTTAACTGTTGGAAGCTCAAGCAGACAGTAAAATGTAGTTAAACTAATAAGATTTAGGTTTTGATTTACTTGTACAATTACGAAATCATTTCAAATGCATTTAGAGGCTCCTCGACATCCCTGTTTGTTTTGAACTGAAGCAAATGGTGCATCAGTGGAATGAGAGAACAACAAAGGAAGACATTTTTAGACGCAGAGGAACTATTTCTAACAGCAGAAATGTCTTAGTAAAACATTAGCACACATACTAGGATTTTCAGCAGGAGTAAATGTACTTTTCACAAACCAGATATACGTTTCACAAAAAAATTTGAGGGAGGTGTCAGGGCTTGGGAGAGATGCTAGGGCTTGGGGGAGGTGCTAGGGCTTCCCTTTCCATTTCATAAGCAGAGGTACCTGCTTTGGACATTTGTAAAACCGCATGGAGAGCCTGATTGGGAGCTACCCAGACAGTAGGTTAGTACTCTCCTAGCCCCTAGCCTTAGCCCACAGACCAAGCTATAGCCCTAGCCCCTAGTGTCTAGTCCTTAGCCCTAGCCCTAGCTAGGCCTCTGCTAGGTCACTTGCTGATGACCCCAAAAGCAGGAAGAGCCTTAGAAGGTGGCTTATAACTACCTTTCATCACTAAATAACCTTCATCACAATCAGGCAGCAGCGGATTGTTTTTTTGTTGTTGTTTATCAAGGAAACCACAAGGCTGTTGTCAGGTATTAACAGGTATTGTCAGGTATTGACAGCATCCCCACAGGACCACAGGTGTAATACCTGTGGACAGGAACTTCTGTACCACTGCATCACCAAATTCAGGACTGATGACAGCATTAGTAAAGACATACAATCATCATAGTGTATTTGAAAAATTGTGACAAATCAATCTGCAAGGATTTGTCTCCCTGCAAAAAAGGTTGTAGCTCTCCCTGCAAAAAAAGAGTAATCAGTGACATCACAAAGGCAATGCTAACCCTCTCCCCCACCCTCGTACAGAGAAGTGCAGCTGCAGGTGTAACCCCAACCCTCTGTGCTGTCACAGGTGTAACCCTAACCTTCTGTGCTGTCACATGTGTAACCCTAACCTTCTGTGCAGTCATAGGTGTAACCCCAACCTTCTGTGCAGTCATAGGTGTAACCCTTACCTTCTGTGCAGTCATAGGTGTAACCCCAACCTTCTGTACAGCCACAGGATGTTATGTAGAAGGTCTCTGTGCTCCCACTGCCCACCATACGTGCTCCATCTGCAAAAAAATCTGTGGTTCTAAGATTGGTTTTATCAGTCAACAAAATGAACACCTTTAACCTCAACAGTGGAACTCATCACTAGATATAATGCTGACGCAATAAAATTTATTTAGTTCATGCATGTGTGAGTTGGTGTGGGGGTGTGTGTGTGAGTTGGTGTGGGTGTGTGTGTGTGTGTGTGTGTGTGTGTGTGTTTACTGTCCCTTTGCTTTTTATTAACAGTATCAATGACAATAGCAATCAAGCTTAGAATAGTGAACAGCTCAGACTGTAGGTGATGGAGGAAATACAGGTAAGAACAGAAGGTCGTATAAATGGGTAAAACTGCCTGTTTCAGTTTGACAGAAGGACTGTGATGTAGGCAGTAGCTGAATCTTCCCAGTCAAACATCATCTGCACCTTCGAGACAGACGGTAGGATCGATCAGGCTTCCATTTAAGTGATGAAGTTACAGTGAATGACTAAAGAACTCCAGTCAGCTGTATGGTGAATGGAGAGGTGCTGAGAGACAAAACCTCTACAATGGCAGCATAAGAATTCATTTCCTCTGAAGCATGTTGGCCAGCACATCTATCAGTGATTGTGATTCGAGGTTTGGCTGGTCGACTACACTGGCCACCAGTGCTTACCGCAAAAATCAGCATTTCACTCACATCCTTTCACACATAACGTATTAAAAGGTTGAACTGAAAGGTTTATGTGTGATGTCATTTTGTATGTATCATCATTAACTGTTCCAGAGCTCTGGACTGCAGGAGTTGCTCTAGAATATGAAATAAACATAAAGTAAAAGACAACTAGAACACAGATGGTCTTCCACAACACTAGAACACAGATGGTCTTCCACAACACTAGAACACAGATTGGAATCAGAGGAGGAAGCAAACGTGAATCTCCAAGTGAAGAACATAACACACATAAGAACATAACATGTAACACATTATTGTACATGTAACACACATGTAACACCGTTCTGTTGTTAAATATCTGTCAGTATATAACTGTTAATAAAGATACCACAGTTTCATACTATACTTGTAATTATTATAAAATATGTATCATGCATTTCATAAGGGCACAAAGCCATTTATTGGACCTTGCATATTCTTGCATGTTTGACCTAATAAAAAATACACTCACCACTGGCCCCGCCTGCCTGCTTGGCCACGCCCTCACTGCAGTCATCTTTATGCATTCAGTATAGGGTTTGAGTGCGGTTGTCACAGTGTATTAGATAATAACTAAAAAAAGCCCCAGCACCTCATTGAGCATAGCTCTATTACTGTGGCTGTACACAGTGTAAGAGGAGTATGTAGTTAGAGGTGTGTAGTAAACAAAGCACTTGTTGATGGAGACAGGAAGTAAGTCATATTAGCTGCATTATGTTGCCTGTAAAACGTGAAACTCGTTATTCAATTCTTGTAATTAGTAATGTAAGTGGTATGATCGTGGATGTTTGTAGTATTTTATGTGTGTTATCCGTTCCTGGTTTATGCCTGGTTTTCTTTCTTGCCTTCTTATTCCTTCCCACACCAGTTCAAAACCAGTTCAAAACTGTCAGGTTTCCACATAAAATTACCAGGTTTCCACATAAAACTGTCAGGTTTCCTTATAAAACTACCAGGTTTCCTTATAAAACTGTCAGGTTCCCTTATAAAACTACCAGGTTCCTTTATAAAACTGTCAGGTTTCCTTATAAAACTGTCAGGTTTTCTTTATAAAACTGTCAGGTTTTCTTTATAAAACTGTCAGGTTCCTTTATAAAACTGTCAGGTTTCCTTTATAAAACTACCAGGTTTCCTTTATAAAACTGTCAGGTTTCCTTTATAAAACTGTCAGGTTCCCTTATAAAACTACCAGGTTTTCTTTTAAAACTGTCAGGTTTCCTTATAAAACTGTCAGGTTTCCTTATGAAACTGTCAGGTTTCCTTATAAAACTGTCAGGTTTCCTTTATAAAACTGTCCGGTTCCTTTATAAAACTGTCAGGTTTCCTTTATACAACTACCAGGTTTTCTTATAAAACTGTCAGGTTTCCTTTATAAAACTGTCAGGTTTCCTTAATAAAACTGTCAGGTTTTCTTATAAATCTACCAGGTTTCCTTTATAAAACTGTCAGGTTTCCTTATAAAACTTCCAGGTTTTCCTTATCAGACGCAGCAGAAGTCAGACTTTGCCTTTGTGCCTCTTTTTCTGTTGGGGAGTTTGGGCAGGACTTGTGTCTATTTTTGTGTATGTTAATGAACTTTTGTGTGGTTTTTGTGTCTGTTAATTATCTATTGTTTGTTTTTTTCTTTTTCATTAAACACGCTTTGATCATACTATGTTTCATCTCCACTCGCCTTTGTTTCATCTCCCTTTGTTATGACGTCAGAGCCTGGATGGGGTCGTAAAGGCATCCCAACACCTTGCCAGTCTTCCATATTTCTTCCTTGGATTGTTTTTCATGTTCAAATAAATGTTGACACGGTGTTGCTAGGCAACTCCAAAGCTTCTTTATCCTGCACCTCTCAGTCATGGCTAATTAACATATAACATGTGACATATTAGCACAGTGTTATTTCAACTAATTAACATATAACATGTGACATTTCAACTAATCACACAGCAGACTGCTTCATTCTTCTCACTTACTGCTGATGGTGCTTTAGAGTCCTTCACTATGCAGTTTGTTTTTAGCAAAGCCTCTGTACGACGGATGGATGTCTGCATCTGCAGACTTCCTGTACAGCACACGCGCCACTTCCAGTACAGCACACGCGTCACTTCCTGTACAGCACATGCGTCACAGCAGTGCTATACAGTTTTGTTTCACTGTAAAAGTTATTTTTCTTGCCAAGATTAAAATATAGTAATTAAAGATTGAATTATTTCATTGCCCAAGTACAAGTATGTTTTATTTCATGTTCTATGTCATGTTCTTGGGCTTTATTTAGATGATATAATGTCATGATAAATCACTGTTAATATTTTATTGTTAATGTTAAGACTTTGGGGGCCTCTAGTGGTGAAGTAGGACTGATATCCAAGAAACAACAATAACTGACATTTTGTAGCCTGAGATGAGTCTGGCTGACTAGATTATACAGCTCTTAGATTATAACCCTACATTATACAGCTCCTAGATTATAACCCTACATTATACAGCTCTTAGATTATAACCCTACATTGTACAGCTCCTAGATTAACCCTACATTATACAACTCCTAGATTATAACCCTACATTATACAGTTCCCATTCAAGTGACTACTGACGCACTGTTCTGAGGCACATACACATAGTAAAAAATGTTTATTCACAAAGTGCACAGCTGTAAGAAATAAAATATTGTTTACAATAGTGTTTATTAGTGTTTGTCATTAAATATAATAGCATTTAAACTTTAATTTACATAATTGATATTTTGTCTTTAAAACTAGATAAATAGATCCCAAAGGAAATTCAATTCACATTCCACCCTTACTCCTCTGTGTTCTCCACCCTTACTCCTCTGTGCTGTGCACCACAGGTAGCTGCTGTCTTACCCTATGCTCAACACTTGTTTCCTTCTCAGGGCCTCTACCTGCCCTGTACCTGTCCTGTACCTGTCCTGTACATGTCCTTTACCTGCCCTGTACCTGTCCTGTACATGTCCTCTACCTGTCCTGTGCCTGCCCTGTACCTGTTTCTTTACAGAACACAGACATTAGAGGATGGAGTTTGGCAATGATCCAATCAGATAAAACACTGTGTCTTTGCTCCCAGCAGCAGGACCTCAACTCCTCCATGTATCTCAACATGTCTGCAGGTACAGAATCCTGCCACTGTGCTAAAGGCTCATCTGCAGTGTCACATACATACATGGCTGTGCTGTCTAATAAAAATCATTTCTTTGTGAAATTCTTTATTCTGAATGAACTTGTCCACAGGTGAGTCAAAGAGACAAAAAATGGCCTTTTCTTTTTATTAAAAAAGCAAAACTGACCAGCATTGGTAACGTCCTGATTGACCAGCAGTGGTAACGTCCTGAATGAGTTTCTGTCACAGACGTGTCCACAGAAATGCAGGGTCTGCCAGCACATCAGCCAGCTTCTGGTTGAAGGGCTCATAAAAGCTTTGTAAGATTTCCTTAGTGATGGGTAACATTGGACCTAGATTGCGATTGGCTGGTCTCCTGGCATTAGAGGCAGGGCTTTTAGTGATGTCAGCCTCTTTCTGCTGAGTGAGTGGACCTGTGAAGATCACACATTAACACATAAGTGAGACTTTTCCTAAATATACCAGTGAGTTCCATTCTCGAGACTGGGAATGTTCTGTACACCTTTGTAGTTTCCATAATCTAAATGTAGCTAATTTAACTGACATGATAATTAGCAGGTCCTTCATGTGCTGGATCACATTGTGACAGAGCAAGTCCTGTCAGCTCCAGTCCTGAACCCACTGCCCTGTCAGCTCCAGTCCTGAACCCACTGCCCTGTCTGCTCCAGTCCTGAACCCACTGCCCTGTCTGCTCCAGTCCTGAACCCACTGCCTGTCAGCTCCAGTCATGAACCCACTGCCCTGTCAGCTCCAGTCCTGAATCCACTGCCCTGCAGCTATATGTTTTTCCTGCTCTAGGGTTAGGTTAGAGTAACCTTAAGCCTACCTTTTCCTGCTCTAGAGTTAGGTTAAAGTAACCTTAAGCCTAGTCTTTCCTGCAGTAGCCAGTTCACAAAAAGGCTGGTAGTTAAAGGACCAGCTGGTTTTATCTGAAAGCGTTTTTTTCTAAGAATCAGTAACTAACACACCTAAATGCAGGAAGTCGAAGATTCTGTGCATAGTGTGTTTCCTGTTGGCCGCATGATCCTCCAGCCGCAGGACAAGAATCTGCTCTCGGCTAAACACACTCAGCCAGTCCAGCAGATATATCACATAAAGTCCCACCTGCAGCCGGACCTGCACAGGAACACAGGCAGGACTAAACAGAACTAAACAGAACACAGACAGAACTAAACAGAACACATACAGGGTTGAACAGGACTGAACAGCACACAGACAGAACTAAACAGGACCACTGAACACAGACAGGACACAGTCAGAACTGAACAGAACACATACAACGCTGAACAGGACTGAACAGGAACACAGAACACATATAGGATACAAACAGGACTGAACAGGAACACAGAACACAGACAAGACACAAACAGGACTGAACAGAAATGGACAAGTACCGCAGCTCCTAGGTGGCTAAGAACTCATCCTGACCAGTAGAGGGAGCTAATAATTCAACCTGACCAGTATAGGGAGCTAAGAACTCAACCTGAAGGTTTTTGATCATTAAACACTTCCATCGTTTCTTTTAATGCTTTATTCAAAGTCCTTAGTAATGCATGTACTGAAAATATTCAAGCTTTTAATTCACTTTTGGCCAGCAATTACCCTTTTATAGCTTTTCTAAAAAAGGGAATTTGAGTAACCTACAATTTCATCATTTGCCTCAGCTCGAACAGAAAGTAAACAAAGGTTTTGGTTACTGATCCATAGTGACAGTGTGGAACACTCGCAGCGTACTGCTCCATAGCGACCGTGTGGAACACTTGCAGTGTACTGCTCCATAGCGACCATGTGGAACACTCACAGGCATGTCATTGTTGAGGGTGGTGTTGTACACACAGGAGCGTATAGACCTGTGTGCCAGACAGGCCTCAAACAGCAGCAGGGACTCGGTCACACGTTCATGGAAGTCGTCCACTGTCTTACTGGCCATGCCAAAGTAGAGGTAGTCAGAGTACAACCTAAAGACACACACACACACACACACACATATATATATATATAATATACACATATTTATAGCCATTTAATAGTCTTAATTTCCTTGAGGGAACCCTCCCAAAGGGATCAATAAAGATCTATCTATCTATCTATCTATCTATCTATCTATCTATCTATCTATCTATCTATCTATCTGTCTATCTATCTATTATAGGATGGCTGACAGATACTAGCTGTCAGGTATGTCAGGTCCGGCAGTACCTCAGCCAGCCTGTAGGTGTCTCACCTCCTAGAATTTGTGTTCATGGAACTTTACACCATCACCTGTTTCTCATCCTCTCATTAGCACCCTTATATTAGGTTCCCTGTACCATGTACACATTGTGAAGTATTGCCAACACTAGTTGCGTACCGAGCAGTCGCTTTGTATTGATTGTTCTGGTTTTTGGATTTGTCTTCTCGCCTGTTCCCAGTTTTTGTCTTTTTGCCTTGCCCTCTTGTTCCTGTTCCTCTTGCCTTCTCTGGTTTGTTGACTCCCTGCCTGGTTTTTGGATGCTGTTTTTGCCTTGCCCCTTTTTTGTACATTTGCTCTCTCTCACCTGGTTACCGATCCCGCTTTCGTTGTATGACTCTGCTCTTTGCTTGCCACTATTAAGCTTCTATTTTACCAAACATTATCCTGCGCATGGATCCCTCTCTGCCTCCCACCCCGGAATCGTTACACTAGCTACAAATATTCATGCAAAAAGAATTTAGTCTGTATTCAATCCAGGACGGGTTCGGTTCTGGAGGGGTTCTGTTCAGGCAGTGGATCTTTCCAGGCCTTTGTTCTGTTCCAATTTCTTCTACACTTGAACAATGTAACAACTGGCTGCATAACTCCTGATTACTTCAAAAGGTTTAGAACTGAAAATGATGTGAAAAACCTGGAATGTCTTGGGAAGTGCAAGAACTAGACCGATTACCTCAGTGTAGATGATTGTAGAGTTTATCATTACTCTTGTAACAGGTGAATGTTTCTTTAAAAGACATCTATTAGGGGACACACTACCTTTCCACTGGATCTCTGAGCATCACTATGAATTTGGCATTTGGTTGGACAGCATGTATAAAGTCTTGGACCAGATAAGGAGGCTCCTCCCTTGTTCCGTTGTCATAGAAATAAACCCATGCATTGTTGTCCCACATAGTGGATGCACTGGCCTCCCCTGCCAATCAAATACAAACAATAACAAGTACAAAGATTTTCCAGTATCCATGAGAACATTGAAGACCTTCAGAGCCAGAGCTCCTGATGTGTTTTAGGTTTGTAATTGTGTTCAATCTATGCTGATATGATTCATAATCAGGAGAATGTGACGGATAATACAGAGATTACAGGGATTATATCGGAGTGAGTGAGAAGTGCTACAATGAAATGGACTTTTCCCATATTGCTTATAACAGGAATAAAAGTTTAACTGAGACCAGCATGGTTCTAACAAGAAAACCAGACTTCTGGGGCCAAGACTGGGCTTCTATGATTCCCCTGTACTCTCACACCAATGTCCACAGAAACCAGTAGTGAAAGCAAACTAACACATGCTGACCACACTAAGTTAATAACTTAACCAATGATGATGTCTGTCCTTATTTTTTCTGTGGCTGAGTTGTCCAGGAGCTGATCTTGAATCTGATGGGCTGCGTGGTCAAACAGGTCCAGGTAGTCTTCCAGAGGGTAAGGGTTATGCAAACCTTCACTCAGCCTGATAATACCTGAGAACAAAAGCACATTTCAGAAGACTACTGAACATTTCACACACAACAACACATCATATAGTCACACCACTAAGGGCTTTTTACTCTGTATGGTACAGACAATAGATTGTAAAATCACCTCTTTAATTCCAGTTGGGTTAAACGAGCTCCTACATACAGTACAGCAAACAGCAATATGACAGAGGAGTCTCAAATGGACTTGATGGGAGTTACTACTGAACGGAGGGTAATAACAGTTTGAGCTCAAACTCACCGAACCTCTTCCTCGTCCACCAGTGCGGCTCCTTCATGGTGCTGAACTGGACCTGTGGGTGCAGTCTCAGATGGTCATAGAGGTCAGTGGTACCACACTTAGGCTGCCCTATAATGTAGAAGTACGGTAGGCAGCGGAGGCGATGGAGGCTGTTCCCATAGTGGTGGAGGTGTTCCTGGAAGGCGATGTGTAAGTGCTGGAAAAAAGCTTGGAAGCGTTTGGAGTATTGGGCATACAGGTTCTTCCCGTACGGGTCTGCTGTGGCATTCCCCGAGTATTCCTCATACCAGCAGGGATTATTGAGGTGGGGCAGAAACTGACGAGGGATTAGAGAGAAAATCTGCCAGGAAGGAAGAGATTTTTAACTTTAAACCATGTCCCCTTACTCTGCATTAACAAATCAATATGAAAACAAAAAATATCTAATCCAAGTACACATGATTTCTTCTCCCTGTTACTCAAAAATACCTACATATTGTTTGATTTGCCATTATCATAAACCTGATTGAAATGTTTAATAGTTTGCTGCAGTTCTGAATTACATAGACCAAAGCTCCTCAACATCCAGAATTCAGCTTCAGGCTTGTAATCAATGATAGTTAGCTAAGTTCATTTAATTAAATGGCAACTTTGTTGTAAACGCTGACCACTGGGTATAGAAAAATTTGCATAAATTAGCTTTGATGAAATCCAGGACCAAATGGTCTGATTTGAATAGCTTTCATACAGACGTACATGAGGTTCTCTCTCCTTGAGTTCTGGAAGGTCCTTCACCGTGCGCACCTGGAACTCCACCTTGGCCACAATGCTCCTCACCACCTCCTGGAGTTGTGGCCGCGGCGTCCCTGGGGACAGATTTACAGCCCACGGCTCCCTCTGCTCCCGCGTCAGGACGTAGGAAGCCATGATGAGGAATGTGACAGTGAGGCCAAACAGGAGGCTAAAGGTTTTAACCTTACACACGGCCCTGAGGCTCCAGGGGCCCCAGGCCTGATGCGCACCTCTGCAATCCTCCACTGTGCTCAGCTGGCTCATCCACCCATTGACCAGCCTTGGCAGTTTGAACCTTCTTTTGTAGTCCTCCATCTCAAGAGCAGTGCCAGTAAGAGGGCCATATTTGCAGTCCATTGTGTTCTCTTTTTATGCCTACTGTATGCTTCCAGATTCCCAAAAGAGTCTCACTGAGATTTAAATTGCGGAAAAAAGGATGGAGTCAGCACATAGTGTTCCTCACTCTTTCAGCTGTGATGACACTCTCAGTGATACTAACATCAGTCTTTTAGTAGGGCCACCTTGTGTGTCTATGCCTCTGCCTGTGATGAGATGCCTGTGGGCAGCCTGATAAAGGAGAAAACCTCCCAACTCAAACATTCCCCACTTGTGTGGAATCAGAGCATTTGTCCATCACAAGCATCACTAATGATACTGGGCAGAATGAAGAATGTATACCACAAACACGCACACACAAACACACCGGACGTCTCTGCTGAGTGTGCACACTGCAGCTTGGATATCAGCATTCCTATAAAAGAGAGAGAGAGAGAGAGAGTGTGTGTGAGAGAGAGAGAGAGACAGTGTGAGAGAGAGAGTATGAGAGAGTGTGCATGAGAGAAAGTGAGAGTGTGAGAGAAAGAGTATTACTGAACACCAAGATTTTAACACATTATTAATGTCACCAAAGTCTCCTCTGGGATTCTCCATCAATTATGTTTTGCTCGGATTCCTGTCTGTCTCAGTTATAGGGGGAGATGCTTGTTTCATGGTAAGTAAAATAGAAGAAACCAGCACCAGAGTAGTGGGTTTAGTCCCTATATTAGTGTTAAATGGAGAATGGCATATAGATCAAAGATCACAGTGTGTGTGTGTGTGTGTGTGTGTGAGAGAGAGAGAGAGAGAGAGAGAGAGAGAGCGCATGTGTTTTTAGAATATATTAGGAGTAATGTATTAAGCTTAAGGATGTGCCTAATTAAAAACAGCCGTTTGCTACCAGATGCTTTTTTGAACTCTCTTGCCCTCTCCTACTTACTGGCAGTTGTACTCATGCAAACTCAGGATAAATACAAAACACACTCAAAAACTCCCCAGCATCTGTTTCCACACAACAACTTGATTCATCATTTACCAGCATGTGTGTGTCAGAGAGAAAAAGACATACTGAAAGGAGTATGTTTTCCCTCGATAGAAAAGGATAGCTGTTCTATATTTCCACAGAATTAGAAATGAACTTCTAACTCTTAACTCTAAATGACTCTAAGATAACCAGACCGTGTTACATGTTGATCATATATGTACTTGTCAGACATGCATGTTCTATATTCATCATATTTGTGCCTCTATTACCTGGTCAAGGAGAGGCAAGATTATTTGTAGAGCTGTTTTAATGCACAATGCTAAATCAAAGTGCTTTTTTAGAATAAAATAATAATAATAATAATGCATTTTATTTGATGGCGCCTTTCTGACACTCAAGGTCACCTTACATAAAATGAGACAATAATAATAGTAAATAAACA
>JAOYMR010026773.1:0-17253 GCA_025802075.1 Tenebrosternarchus preto | reverse complement strand
CTCGGAGCGCTCCTTCTATGCAAGTAACAGACTTCCACAGACAAGCAAAGCAGCTACAAGGTCGAACTTCCTAACACAAGGTCTCTGGTATTCCAGAAGAAAGAGTCAACTTCTCTATTCTGTTATCAAATATTACTCTGAGGACAGCTGAATCCATGTCAAATGGGCCTAAAAAAATTGAAAAATGTCATTAACACTACTGGATTAACAAGGACATATTAAACATAGTTCAGGATTAAAGTCTGGAACAAATATAACGTTTCAATGTAACCATGTACTTTCCCTCCACACTATATGCCGCCAAACGACAGACATCTTGAAGGCTTTGGTGATGAACAAGAATCACTTAGCCACAGCTTTCTAACAGGCTAAGATCGGAAATGCTCCTGGTACCATGCATTAAGTTTCTTAACAATAAAGTAGACACTGCTTCTGATCACAGCCTGTTTTATATCAACAAAGTCTGGGAGCCCTCCTGTAGAACCAAATGGCAAAATCATCCCAGCTGAGTACTATGTTCCATCATATGTTAGTGTTCAATAATTGTACACTGGTTAGCTGAGGGAACAGTTTCTTAATGGATTCCTGGATTTCACCATGCAGTACTTCCAAAGGTACAGATAAAACTTTAGTGGTAATTGGCACAGGTTTAATTGCATTTCTTTGCCAATTACAGGCCATCATGTGTTCGAAGAACCGATGTTTGGCCTCAAAGCGCATCGTCCATACTCCAACTAAAGGACCAAAAGCCACGATCAATGAAGGATAGTGCTCCAAAAAGTGGTGCTTGGGTATAAGTCTCAGATAAGGAAAAACTACTTGTAATCTCTGTCTGTGTTCAGAATTTTTTTTTGGTCAAGATAAGAAAGACTTTCAAGAGAGTGGACAGGGGCCAAGGTGAGTTCTACAATGTCCTTTAGGATCATAAGAATTTGCCATGCTGGATAATAATTAGTGGCAATGATCTTATGAGCGCCCAGTTCTCATGGGCATTTCCTCCAATACTACAACGGCTGGCAAAATTTGTTGGAATAGCTTGAGGGCAGTCCACACTATCTGTAAACCTAAATGGAAACTGTTTGATTAGCTCGTTGAGTTCTGGTAATGTTAAGTATTTGTTCTTAATGAAAACATCAAGACAAAGGGCTAATTCTAAAGGAACTATGCCTTCAAAAAGATCATGAAGTATGTCAGGAGGATAACCTCTAACAAAATGGAAGTGACTCAGCTTCTCAGTCAGTGGACAAGTTCTCTTGACACCATAGCAATGTAGCAAGGCAGGCTTTTCCTTTATAGTTTTAAGATGCAAATCATGAGCTTCCTTTGTTCGAGGTGGAAACTCCCCAGCGCACCTCCTTTTCACAGTGCTCAGATTGATGTCCTAGGCAAAACCTACAAATGTGAGGACCTGTAAAGTTTTCAACAAGTCCTCCTAGAGAATGTGCAGCAAAATTGTCTGCCACAACACAAAACAGTCCCTTTGATATTCTTTCCAGTATAAGGAATGAAAACACCCTCTTGTTCCAAGAGAGACAGATCTTTCAAAAGAGGCTCAAGAACATCATAGCCAAATGTTTTAACATCAACGGTTTTGCAGAGAATGGCCAAATATATATTAGTTAATGTGGAGCGTAATTCAGGTGGCAGGTTGGCCAAGACCCAATATATTGCAGTGATCTTGTGTTTCTTCCGAAATGTTCCTAATGGGTTGCAAACCTCAATCATCTATATACAGAATTAATGAGAGTCTTGGTTCCTCTACAGCAAAAAAATGTGTTTTGCTTGAAATACTCATCCATCTTGAAATGACTCATACTGAAAGGAAGTACTGGTCCTTTTTTAAAAACCACATCTGCAATATTGTCAGTTGCCAGTATCTGCTGTAACATCTGAAGAATGGACACATACTGAAAGGTAAGCTTCTCTTGTGAATTAAGGATGTACTCCACAGGCTAGTCAACTTCAAACTCTTCCTTAAAATACTGTTTTCTTTTAAATGCAGAAGCAAAAGGCCCACCACCTTCTAGTGCTTTGCTTATAGGGTGAGACTTGCACAGTTCCTCTACCAATTCAGTGACAACGTTCTCTTCTACAACACAGCTGTATTTCTTAAATTTTGTATCAAGAATCTGTCTAATAACTGGTGCAGAACCTGCACATATAAAATGAAGCTCCTCCACCAAATCATCAATGCATTTGCTAGAAATATTGTATACACTTTTGAACTTTAAAAGAAGTGAGCCAATTTTTTGCTGAATATCAATTGATGCATCTTCTGGTGGACTTAGAGTGGGATCTTCACAATCACCATCTTCTGAAACATAGTTTTCGGTTTCATTTAGTAAAATTTGATGCTTACCAATGACCTCCGGCTTAAAATCTTCAAGTGAATGGGGGTTGTGCTTTCGACTCTTGTGTGTAATAAAGGTTCCATATACATTTGTCTTAAATCAAATCAAATCAGATTTCTTGTTATCACCGGAGTACAGGGACACCAGTGAGTGGAAAAACTTGAGTGCGAGTGCCACAAATTGCAGAGACAATATTTACAGTATGTATATACATATGATAACTTACTCTGTGACATAAAAATTCAGTATTGTACAAATTATGCATATAATAAATAGAGACCTATGATATTGCACTGAGAATGTAAGGTGAGTATAAAACTGGCTATGGATATTTCAGTGCTGTGTAGGTGTGCCAAGTAATCACAGTAAGTATGGAGGTTAGAAGATGGTACAGTAGTTGGAGATGATAGAGTATTTGTAGGTGCAAGGTACAGAATGAGTTATGTGGGAGCGCAGGGGGGCAGAGTATTGTCTTGGATGGGTATGGTAAAGTCCAGTAGTCCAACTGTGCAGGGTGCAGCGTGAAGTAAAGGGCGGGAGTACCGTGGTGCTCGTACATATAATCGGGGGGTGTGGGCTGGCCAGAACAGAGATTACTGGCAGTTCAGTAGCCTGGTCGCTTGGTGGAAGAAGCCGTTTCTGAGCCGACTGGTTCTGGCTTTAAAGCTTCTGAGCCTCCTACCACTCAGCAGCATAGAGAACAGACAGTGGCTAGGATGGAAGGGATCTTTCATGATCCTTCTGGATTTCCTCAGGCAGCGGCTGGTGTATAGATCCAGAAGGTTAGGGAGCTGAACCCCGGTGACGGACTGTGCTGTTCGCACTACTGTCTGTAGAGATTTCCTCTCAAGAACTGTGCAGTTCCCGTACCAGGTAGTAATGCTGCCCGTCAGGAAGCTTTCCACAGTGCAGGTGTAGAAAGTCTTGAGGATGCTGGGGTTCAGACCAAACCTCCTCAGCCTTCTGAGGAAGTATAGGCACTGGTGGGCCTTCTTCGCTATCTGTGTGGTGTGCAATGCCCATGTCAGGTCCTCGCTGATGTTGACGCCGAGAAACTTAAAGCTGCTGACCCTCTCTACCGCAGTCCCATTGATGGAAATCAGTAGGTGTACTCTCTCCCACCTCCTGAAGTCCACGATCAGCTCCTTGGTCTTACTGACGTTTAGAGAGGTTATTCTCCTGACACCAACTTTCCAGGATTTTTACCTCCTCCCTGTAGGCCGATTCGTCATTGTTAGAGATCAGGCCCACAACCGTTGTGTCATCAGCAAACTTTATGATGATGTTGGAGCTGTGTCTGGCAGTGCAGTCGTGGGTATACAAGGAGTACAGGAGCAGGCTGAGCACACAACCCTGGGGGGCTCCGATGTTGAGGGTCAAAGGGGAGGATGTGATACTGCCCATCCTTACCACCTGTCATCGGTCCGTCAGGAAGTTCAGGATCCAGCTGCACAGTGTGCTGTTCAGACCCAGATCCCGGAGCTTGCCGCCGAGCCTCGAAGGAACGATTGTGTTGAATGCTGAACTGTAGTCTACAAACAGCATTCTCACATACGTGTCCTTCTTGTCCAGGTGGGAGAGGGCAGTGTGCAGTGTCAGTGCGATTGCGTCGTCGGTGGATCTATTCCGCCTATATGCAAACTGCAGTGGGTCCAGGGTGGCAGGCAGAGAGGAACAGATGATATCCCTGACCAGCTTCTCAAAGCATTTGCTTACGATGGAGGTCAGGGCAACAGGTCGCCAGTCATTCAGGCAGGTAATACTGGCTGTCTTTGGAACTGGCACAGTGGTGGCTAGTTTGAAGCTAGCTGGCACGATAGAGAGAGACAGTGAGGTGTTATAAATGTCTGCATACACACCTGCTAGGGTTAGGGTTAGGGTTAGGTTAGTGCCTTTAGCACTCTCCCGGGTATGCCATCTGGTCCTGCTGCCTTGCGCGGGTTCACCCGCTTGAAGGCTCTGCGCACATCAGCTACACAGACGGAGGGGGGGCGTTGGATCAGCGGTGGGTGGGGCACTCTCCAGCGGGGCAGCGAGATTACCATCAAAACGAGCGTAGAAGTGATTTAGCTCATCCGGCAGATCAGCGCTGGTACTGGGCTGAGTGCGAGAAGCGGTTTTATAGTCCGTGATTGTGTTTAATCCCTGCCATAAGCTCCGTGAGTTGGCTGTGTTGAACTGTGCTTGCATTTTATCTCTGTACACCCTTTTAGCTGCTTTGATGGATTTATGCAGAGCGTAGTTGGTTTTCTTATATTCTTGCATATTTCCAGATCTGAAAGCAGCACTGCATGCGCTGAGGGTGGCGCGGACCTCACAGTTCAGCCAAGGCTTCTGATTGGGGAATACGTGTACTTGTCTGCAAGGCACTACGTCATCCACACACTTGCGTATGAAGGCGGTGACTGTGTCTGCGTACTTGTCAACGCAGCTTGACGAATCAGGGAACATTTCCCAATCCACATGCTCAACAGTCCTGCAGCATAGCGTCTGATTGGTCAGACCAGTGGGGCACCTCCCTGGTAGTGACCGGCCCTCGTTTCAGTCTCTGCCTATAGGTGGGCAGGAGCAGGATGGAGGAGTGATCTGATTTGCCGAGTGGGGGTCGGGGGAGGGATTTGTAGGAGTTCCGGATACTCAAGTAAACATGGTCTAGAATTCGATCTCCCCGAGTGCAACATGTTACCTGCTGGAATAGAGATGGGCAGAAAGTTTTCAAGTTATTCCGATTAAAATCCCCTGTGACAATAAGCGCAGCCTCCGGGCGCGCGGTCATCTGCTTGCTGCTAGCTTCCCAAGCATGAAGTCCGAGTCCCCCTGTGGGCAGATATACACCGTGGCCAGACGCAGACCCATTATCTCACACTGCAGCCATGCCGGCCGGCAAAACACGATGAGATATTCCAAGTCCGGCGAGCAGAAAGACTCAGTGAAGTGTACATTCCTCCGATCACACCAAGCATTGTTAATCAGAAAACATACACCTCCTCCTTTGCTTTTCCCGGAAAGCTGTTTGGTTCTGTTGGCGCGGTGCAGAGAGAACCCCGCGGGTTCGATGGCATTGTCAGGGACCTCTTTGGATAGCCATGTTTCTGTGAGGCAGATAACGCTGCAGTCCCAGATCTCTCGCTGGTAGGCCATCCGAGCTTAGAGTTCGCATAGCTTATTTTTTTTTTTAGACATGGAAAATGCTTTGCACACTGGGCAGAGGAATCCAAAGCCCTCCTCAAAGATGAGTTGGAGCCAGTTTTTAGGCTAAAGAAGCACCATGACAACAAAAGTCTCCAGGTGAGTACTGGTGTCCGTACAGGAAAGAATAATTTTGTGAGGGCCATGTTAACATGGGGTCTGTTATTTGTATTAGGAGCCTGAATAAGGTACAATCAGATAATACAGCAGAATACATAATTGCATAATACTTGTATACTAGTAGATTTTAAGACTTTTTATTTTGCTAGTGATGGCTGCTAAAATATTTACTCATGCCTGTTTTTTCTGCTTGTGTGAGAAGATCATTAAGGACATTCAGGAGGCCATTTCTTGGCTCAGGTGTAGTCACGAGCTCTTCCAAGATGTTGTGCAAACTCCTGATTTCCTGCTCTTGGGAGAAGATGAATCTCAAGAGACCCTGACAAGATTGAGCTCAATGGACAGTGCGTTCATTGATGAAGATGAAAGGGATGACATCCTGTCCCCATTTACTTTCAAATTTGGAAATGGAACGGACATGGAGCTCTTTATCAAATAAATTGTTGATGCCAGGAAGCTGTCTATATTTACCATATTGTTGGGTTAATAGCACTTAAGATTTCATGTAAATAATTCAGTTTGTGTTGTTTAAGTAAAAATTTCCTTTTTTTTTCCTTTTTGGGTCCTGACAGTTGCTGACAATTACTCATATATAGATGCATGTCTTTTTTAAGTAAATAAACAGTACAAACCTAACCGGTAGAATAATTGGGTATGTAAACTTATGTAGTCAGTACCACAAAAACACAAGACTCAAGTTCTTGATTTATTCAGCCTCTTATTAACTGAAATAATGGTGCAGGGCTTCAAAATCTTCGTTATTGTGACAAAATCAATTTAACAGTAAAGATTGAGGCAGTCTTATGCATTCTTTATACATCTATAGCTATTTAACTGTTAAATTCGACAAAGCAAGCAAAGTTATGACCTGCAATTACGGCTACGATATAACGAATGTATGTAATATATATATATATATACTTTAGATGCTTGCTTTATCCATATAGTAATAACTGGTTCTTTAGAGAAAAAATGCTTTTAATCGGTGTCACGTTTCAGGTCAACCTGCCATAGTATAAGCTTTAGTTAACGTTCTCATATGGTTATGTCTATGGACAAAGTTTTGAATGCCTGACTGTAGTTCAGACAGGTGCTGTTTTCTATATGGGTACGGTTTATGGAGGATGTATTTTGGGGGTTCCTTTGGGGAGGGGGGAAAATGTTATGTCTTTAAAAGCCATTACGTCATCTAGGGTTAAGGGTCACAGATTAGCGGAAGCCCGTTGGATGCATGCAGTGTGTGTGAATAAACAAGCGTGGTGCGAGCCGTACAACTCGGTGTGGTTTTATATATAACATACAGCATCCATTAAAGTGCTCATCAAGGTACAGTGTCTTAACACTGCCAGATAGTATGAAAACATGCACTTCATGTATTATTATACATGACTCCTAAGGGTGGAAGGGCCCGGGATGCTAGGAGACTCCCCGCTGCGAAATGGGGGAGACCCCGGGAGAAGGGGAGTCACCTTAAGAAGGCCAGGGCCTGAGAAGAGGTGGCCCAGCTCCTCACCCTGCCTGAGCCAAAGCCCCAGAGTATGCCAGAGGGACCCAGGCTGCCTGCAAGCACGTCTCGTCTGCCGGCGAGCGTACCCTGGGCCTCAGACGGAAAGACCCAGGGAACTGCAGGGACTCCTCCATTCCCGGCCCCGGTACCACAGTTGCTGGGCTTGGCGGCCTAGCCCTTGGGAGCCAGGGCACTGTGGGGGCAGACGCCCATAGGGGGAGCAGGGGGCCCCCTGCTCCAGGTCCTGCTCACCTTCCCAGTGACTATTAATGTTAGTGTTTTTTCATGTCCCTGTCTTGCTGTTTTTGTCTGTACTGGTCCCCATGTCTGTATCTGTGTGTGTGCCTATAACGGTGTTTGTTAGCAGGTGAATGGTGCAGCAGGTCCTGGTCAGTGAGAACAGAGGTTAAAATCTTTATTGCAAACCACACAGGGCATACAACAAAGGACTTGCCTCGAGAACAACTGAACAACTTTGACCAGTGGTCCCCAGTTATACACCTTTCCTGTCTTGTTATTGGGGCCTCAACCAATCATATTTTTCTAGGTGGCAAGCCTCTAGAAAACCTATTTTGACAATACACAATTGTTCATTATGTCCACCCATTACAGCATCTTTTTCTACCATTCTCTCTTCAGGCCACACCTAAGTTATTTTAAAAAACTGTCTGTAAACTGTCTGTACCACCCCTTCATACTCTTATCTAGTCCAGGCCCAACAACTCCCTCCTCAGGACTATACCACCATTGTCAACTGACCTTGCTGTAGTGTGTGCGCTTCTGCTACCCCTTATTTGACCTCTCAGCCCGAGGATGTCAACTCCAAATATGGTCTTGCTTCCGGTTCCCCCAGAAGTCCTAACTATCATGCATTTGTCATAATACCCTAACATTTCTACCACAATTGAAGGCAAGAGCGCACTAACTGTTCGATTATGTCAGGAAGGGGAGTTTTGACAGGTACTTGACTTCCATTTCAAATAAGCTACAGATGCCTCATGTAAGGATCAAACTCACAAACTTCAGATTATGAGACTGACATGCTACCTACTTCGCTGACAAGGCAGCTTCCATGTGAACACCAGATGACACACGGCTATTGTTCATTACTGTTGTTTGTTAATTTTTTCCAAGAATTTGAAAACAAATAAGAATCACATTCGCACACTGTCGCCAGTGAAAGAGGAGAACGAAGGGGTTTTTTTTGGTCTAGCTGATCTTGTGATAAAAATGGTCTCAATACTTATTATTAATATATGCTGTACCTCATTGTTTAAAGGACTTGAACTGATTTCTTTTCATATGTACTTCATTTGAATGTGTAATAGAACCAAAAGAAAACAAGATGCATGTCCTTTTAATATACTGCATTAACTTATTTGTCGTCATGAATTGTTGAAATGGTATTACATTTGGTGACCTGAAGTTAAGGACTTGGGGCTTGACTTGAGACTTGATGCAACTTGATGCAGCCGTATGTTGGATAGAAAAAGGTTTATTGAGACAGGCAAAAACCAGAATCCAAAGCCATGCAGAGTCAAAATCAGGAATAGTAGCAAAACAGGCAGAGGTACAAGAGGAATCGAGCAAGAGACAAATAACCAGTAACCAGAAGAGAGTCAAGCCAATAACCAGAATAGCCACTATATAAACAACGCTTGGTATGCAACTAGGTTGGCAATACTTCGCACTGAGTAGAAAGTCTGGAGATCCTATATAAGGGCTCTAATGAGCAAATCTGAAACAGGTGAGTGTGGAATTTTCCCAAGACTCAGAATTCCAGGGAGTGAGACCTCTGCAGGCCGGATGAGGTACTGCTGGACCTGACATCAGCCTGGGCCTTCTGGTGTCAGACGGGTCTTCTGAGACGGATGTGAGCAGACTCCCAAGTTTGTTCACTACGGCGGAACCAGTTGTCCACTGCCGGCAGGTCGGAGGGCTCACCAGACCAAGGGAAAAGGGGAGGTTGGAAACCTAGGACGCATTGGAAAGGAGTTAAACCAATTGAGTCAAGGAATTCTGGGCACACTCAGCCCAGGGGAGAAAACGGCTCCAGTCCTCTTGAAGATCACTACAATACGTACGGAGGAAACACCCCAGTTCCTGGTTCAAGCACTCTACCTGTCCGTTGCTTTGAGGATGGTAACCTGAAGTCATACTGATATGTTTAATTGCGCTGACACACGGAAAATAAACTGGGGTCCTCTGTCCAATACTATATCCTCCAGTATACCAAAGAAACTAAAAACATGGTGAAAAATCATTTTAGCCATCTCCCATGCCGTGGGCACTTTGGTGAGTGGGACCAATCTGCAGTCAATAATAACAAAGGGATTTCGGCAAGTCAGTGATGAAATCAATGGACAGATGAGACCATGGGCGTCGTGGCGTTGGCAGAGGTTCCAGGAGGCCGGCGGGTAATTGCCTGGGGGTCTTACACCTGGCGCAGACATCACAATGGTTAACAAACTCAGTAGTATCTTTAGCCAGCTCCGGCCACCAATATCTCCTTCTGACAAGGGCTACAGTTCGGTTAATGCCGGCGTGCCCGGAACTGGGCGTAGTATGTATCCACTGTATCAGCTCCTTTCTGTACTGTGTGGGCACAAAAACCTTACCCTGTGACGTGACGGCGGTGGCAGATCCCTCTCACTAGCCGTTTTAATCCGGCTGTCCAACTCCCATTGTATGGGGGCCACCACTATGGTCGGCAGGAGGATGGTCTTGGGTGTGTCGGGGGCATCATTCCTCTCATGAAGTCGAGACAAGCCGTCTGCCTTTGCATTCTTAGAATCAGGTCTAAAGGTCAGAACAAAGTTAAAACGTGAAAAGTGCCCACCTGGCTTGTCTGGCATTTAACCTCCTGGCTGCTTTCACATATTCAAAAAATATATTTCACATAAAAATATATTTTTGTGGTCTGTTAGGATTACGAAGGGGTGGATAGCCCCCTCCAACCAACTCATCCAGCGCTGATTTCACCGCCAGCAGTTCCTTATTTCCTACATCATAATTTCGCTCGGCAGGAGTGACCTTTCATGAGAAATAGGCACATGGATGCTTTCTTGCTGTAGAGACTTGGCGCCGAGACAGGACGGCCCCTATACCCGTGTCTGAGGCATCTACGGCAAACAGTAGAGAGGGGTCTGGGTGCTTCAATATAGGAACCTTGGTGAACCTTGTTTTCAGGTCCACAAAGGCCTGATGTGCCTGAGGTGACCAAAGCAGATTATTGGGTCCCCCTTTAAGTAATGAAGTGAGGGGTGCTGCCACGGAACTGAAGTTCCGTATGAAATATCGGTAAAAGTTGGTGAAACCCAGAAACCGCTGTAGATCCTTCACAGAACGAGGGCACGGCCAATCTTGTACTGCCTTGACCTTGGTATTGTCCATGGCTACGCCCTGCTGACTAATGTGGTAGCCTAGGAAGTGTATTTTGGGTTTATGGAAGTCACACTTTTCCAGCTTGACATAGAGGTGATGTTGGGGGAGGAGAGTGAGCACATGTCTTACATGACTCCCCAAATCCTGGCAGCATACAAGGATATCATCTATATAGACAATGACAAACCTATTTAATATCTCGTGGAATACTTCATTCATAAATGCTTGAAATACAGACGTAGCATTAGACGAGCCGTAGGGCATGACCAAATATTCGTAGTGTCCGGTATTTGTGATGAAAGCGGTTTTCCACTCGTCACCCTTGCGAATACGAATGAGGTTATAGGCACTCCGCAAATCCAACTTTGTAAAAACCTTAGCTTGCCTGAGCTGCTCGTTTGCGGAGGGGACTAAAGGGAGTGGGTAATGGTTTTTAATGGTAATCGCGTTTAAGCCACGATAATCGATGCAAGGTCTAAGGCCTCCATCCTTTTTACCGACAAAAAAGAATCCCGCTGCTGCGGGAGACACCAAATGACAAATATAACCTAGTTTAAGCACCTTCGTGATGTATTCCTCCATCGCTTTTGCCTCTGGAAGCGAGAGATGGTATGTTCGACTCTTAGGGGGCGTGGTGCCAGGTAACAGATCGATTGAGCAATCCCATGACCGATGAGGTGGAAGGTGAGCAGCCTGTGTTTTGCTAAAGATGTCAGAAAATTCCACATATCATGAGGGGATTTCTAAGATGCCTTCCTGGTCGGGGCTCTCGATGTTGGGGGTACGGGCTGTGGTACTTATGCAGTGTTTGAAACAGTAGTCTCCCCACTGCTCTAGCTCCCAGTACCGCCAAGAGATTCAAGGGTTATGTTTAGCCAACCATGGAAATCCCAACACGACTGGATGTTCTGGAGCGTCAATAAGGTGCAGAGAAATAGACTCTGTATGCATAACCCCTACCATCAGGGTAATAGGGGCGGTGTTATATTAGTGATGGGGCCAGATCCAACTGGTCTACCATTGATTCTGGTGACTCGTAGGGGAAAGGGACAGGAACTAACTGGAACAGACGATCTTTTGGCAAATGTTTTGTCCATAAAATTCCCGACTGCTCTGGAATCTACAAGGGCTTTGATGTAGCAAGGAGAGTAAACCCAGTCTAATTTAACCAAAAGCGTGAACTTATGACTACCAAAAGCAAGAGTAGTATTGATACTTACTCGTGGAGTGTTCTGCCCCTTGGACACAGCTGGGCAATTTGCCAGCTTGCTTATCCAGAGCGACTTACAAAGTGCTTAGGAATATTTGGAATATCTAGTGTAGCTCAGATAGACCTGAATTCATGCACTCTAAGCTGGAATACTACCAGAAGATAGTCGTATGATACACAAGCCTTTCCTATAACCATAATATACAGCTAACTTGCAGCTAACTCCTGTAGCCTGAATATACAATTACATTACATAGCCTTGTGGGACACCAGTGGAGAGTTTGCATGGAGCGGAGGTGGAACCCCCCCATGTTACTTGGTAGGAGCGTCCCTCCAAGTAGGATGCAAACCACTTCCATGCAGTGCCAGAGATACCAATGTCTGAAAGGATGGACAGAAGGATCTTGTGATGGACAGTGTCAAAGGCAGCAGAAAGGTCTAGAAGAATCAGGACTGATGATAGTCCAGCTGATCTAGCCGCATGGAGTTTCTCAGTTACTGCAATGAGTGCAGTTTCTGTAGAATGTGCCGGCTTGAAGCCAGATTGGTTGGGGTCCTGAAGCTGGTTCTGGGAGAGATAGGAGGATAGCTGGTTGTGAACAGCACATTCAAGAATCTTTGAGAGAAATGAAAGGAGAGATACTGGTCTGTAGTTGCTGATGTTGGTGGCATCAAGACTGGGTTTCTTTAGGATGGGCACCACCCTAGCAATCTTGAATGATGATGGGACAATTCCTGAAGATAAGGAGTTGTTGATTATGGTTGAGATGAACAGTAGGAATTCCAGGGAAATTGTCTGGAGGAGTGTGGATGGGATGGGGTCCAGAGGGCATGTGGTGGGACTGCTGAATGTCAGCAGCTGAAGCACCATCTCAGTTGAGAGAGGAGAGAAGAAGGGCAGAGAAGAGGGAGAGGTAGGATGGGACATGGTGGTCACAGGTGCCAGGGAAAAGGAAGAGCGAATCTTATTGACCTTCTCTTCAAATAAGGTAACAAAATCCTCTGCAGTAAGAGAGGTGGGTGAAGGAAGAGGGGGTGGGTTGAGGAGGGAAGAGAAGATGTTGAATAGCTCTGTTGAAGATGTTGAATGGATCTGATGCAGATGCCTCCAACGTCTTGGCAGCAGTTACTTCCTTTGAGAAAAGGGAAAGGAGAGACTGGTATGAGTGAAGGTCAGCAGTAAGCCTCGATTTCCTCCATCGTCTCTCAGCCATCCTTAGTTCTCGACAGTTGTTGGGCAGGGGCTCCGATAGCCAAGGAGCAGGCGGTGAAGTTCTTGTGGGTTTAGAAGAGAGGGGACATAACAGGTCAATGGAAGAAGAAAGGGAGGACAGTAATGTATCTGTGGCAGTGTCCAGGGGGAGACAAGAGAAAGAGTCGTGGGATGGGAGGGCTGTGGTGATAGTAGAGGCAAGTACTGAGGGAGAAATGGAGTGTAGGTTGCAGCGGATAGTGGTTCTGCTTGTATCAGTAGGGGTGGGAGGGTGTGGAGGAAGAGATAGGGAAAAAGCTAGAAAGTGGTGATCAGAGCAGTGGAGTGGAGTTACTACAATGTCCGTTACTGAGGGTGGTCTGGTGAAGACCAAGTCCAAGACATTTCCTGCTCTGTGAGTTGGAGGAGACTGGGTGAGGTAGAGGTCATATGATGACAGTAGACGAAGAAGGCCAGATGATTGCAGCCTATCTGTAGGGAGGTTGAAATCACCAAGCAGAAGAAGAGGAGTTTTGTCGACTGGGAAGAGGCTCAGAAGTGTATCCAATTCCTCAGTGAAGTTACCTAGGGCACAGGGTGGCCGATAGACAACAATAATGTGAAGTGAGGTCGGGAAGCATACAGTGACAGCATGGTATTCAAAAGTGGAAATGGTGATTTGTGGGAAGGAGAGAGGAGTAAAGTGCCAGCGACTGGACAGAAGCAATCCAGTGCCGCCACCTCTTCCAGTCTGTTGTACAGAATGGGAGAAAGAGAAAGCAGATGATAGCGCAGCTGGAGTAGCTGAGTTCTCAGGGGTGATCCACGTCTCTGTTAGGGCCAAGAAGTCGAGGGACTGGTGGGTTGCTATGGCTGTGATGAAATCTGCTTTCTGTACTGCAGATGGGCAATTCCAGAGTCCACCAGTCACCACAGTCAGACCATCTGCTAAAAGTGGGGGGTAGGTGAGGTTACTGGTTGTGCGTTTTCGGTAGTGACCCCTGCGTTGCCAGCCACTGTGGGAAGTGAGGACAGGAATTGAGAGACACATAATGAAAAGAATGAAAAAGAAAAGGTGTTTAGGCAGGGGTATCATGAGAGTGATAATTAGCCAAGCACAGTGGTGATATTCTCCCTTTGGCTTGATTAGAGAATAGAGGATGTCTTGCTAATCACTACAGACGCTGACTGTAGCAGATTGCCACTTATTTAAGTAGCAGTCAATATGCGGTCCCGCCTCCTCAGTAATTCACACTATCCTAACCCGAAACTAAGGTAGATCTCACTAATTAGGCTAATAACAACAACAGATACCAAATAGACTGCAAGACTAGCAGAATTAAGCTGAAACTAATCCAAGGCCTACTTCAAAAGTAGAAGACAATTCTAAGAAAAAACACCACAGCACAACTGTGGTGCATTGGTGGTACTGCATAGAATGGTGAGTTAAATTCACTTAACTGTGAAAGGCCAGGACTTGCGGTTGTGTAAATTCCCTGTGTGTGACAGATAGAAACAGTGGATAAGAATAATTCAAAGAGGGGAAAAGGAAACCCTTTTCCTCCTCCTGTAGTGCATTGCAGTGTTCCTCCCTATGGGAAATTAATAGAATGCATGAAATAAAAGGTATCAGATAGTTGTGTACAATTAAATGAATGGATAAAATTGTCGTTTTCCCCCTGAGGGAACATTAAACACAGATGAGTTAATAAACTTAAAACAACAGCTGCAAGCTCAGCAGAACAAATATGATACAAGAACAAATATGAAGCTAAAGATTTTTGGAAGATTAAATAAATACAAAGAAAACCTGAAAATTTCCCATAGTGTCCCAATTGGCACACATAGAGGAATTGGAGACAGACAGCAAAAAAAGAGTTAGATAAGAAGAGATGAGACAGGATTAAAAATACACACACGCACCCCAAGAAGAAGTGGAGGAAGGAGGATGGCTCGGAGCAGTAGGGGGAGATGTTCCTCAAAAGAACCTACATCCTTCCCTGCCAAAGAAAAGAGTACAAACACGCAAACAGAAGCAGATACTACAACAGGTAAAGGATCTGGAGAAAGAGGGATCAACTGAAAACTGAGATATATGCAAAAGGAAAGAAATAAGAAGACATAAACCCCCAAATGGTCCAGCAGATGCCAACTGCACCGACACCCCCTTTCCAAATGCCCAACATTCAAGTGATGGGCACAGAGGGACCAGCTTTTCTTTTCAAACAGTGGACAATGTGAGGTATGTGAGGATCTTCCTCCTATTTCAAAAGGAAGACCAAAAATTGAAAAGGTTTGTGGAGGGATGGGAACCCTCCTTAAATGAACTGGCAAAAGCATATGCACACAAAATGAAACTGGACTGGATGAAGGTGCAAGTAAATCTTCCCTTACCCACCGATGTGCAGTATACTGACGACACGGGAGGTCAGTATCAATAATTTGTTGTGGAACTGTACAACCGGATTAATGCTGCATTTTTTAATGCCCAGATATTCATTCATACACAACAATGTGAATGTGATTTGATAAAATATTTGTTAACAAATATAACAATAATATTGAAGTTCCACAAATGTTGGTATAAAGTTAAATAAAACCAAAACTCATTTATGCCAAACTGAAAATTGATGAATCAGACATAGCCTAGTGCCTAATCCTTCCTGGGCTGGCTTTGTGGATCTTTTGAGCTTTTGCCTAGTTAAGATTTCCTTGTACCAAAGGCAAATGAACTTTGATCAAGAAGGTGATTGGAGAGAGGAAAACAGGAAATAATTGGCTGCTCAGCTAAAATGATCTCAAATGCTTTAAAATGTTAGGAAAAGAAATACTACCATCTGCGTAGATTGGAAAATAAAAAGAATGGCAAAGAAGCATCCAGTGATCATCTTCAGGGATCATCAGCTTCAGTTACCTGTGATTACTGCAACAATCAAAAGGTCCTTACTTGAAGCCAAAGTATTTGCAATAAATCCTCATAAAATACCATTGCTGAAAAAAAAGACATATTGAAAAGGTTACAGTTCGGCAAAGAACACACTGACTGTCCTAAAGAGAAGTGTTGCAACATTCTATGGACAGATGAGAGCAAGATTGTTCTTATTGGGTGTAAAGGCCACAGTTTATTTGGTTTTTTTAAAGATTTATTTATTTTTGTGAAAAATGCTTGACTGATGGAGAGTCTCTGGGAGAGGAAAGAGAGGGGAGGTCTATGTTGTATGTGTGTGACAGTTGTTTTGGGAAAGAGAGTTGATGGGGTTGTGTGTGTGTTTCTCTCGGAGAGAGAGAGGGAGGGGGGTGGTTGCAATCATATGAGACTGAATATTGGTATATTGTTTAGGAGTTACAGGATGATTTTCATCGGGTGGATTTAGTTCTACGAATTGATTGGTGAGGTTGTAAGGAATTTTGAAACGTATGTACAATTGTTAATTTTCAAATCACTTATCAGAATGAGATATGGACAGATGGGAGCATTTTCTTTTCAAGCATTAAAAACTGACCCATGAGCTGGACACACTGCATAGCAGATAGTTATTAACATTCTACTCTGGGTCCCACCCCAGATGGGACTCGAACTCACAATCCCTGGCTTAGGAGGCCAGAGCCATTAGGCCACTGGGGCTCAGTTTTGGTTGCAAATGTGTCTTTTATCCTGACATATTTGAGAGAGAAATCTTTTCTTAGATACAGTAAAGCATGTCTTGAACTTGACAAATCATCCATCATAACATCTGATAACGCCTCTAATGTTAGTCTTATTGTAAAGCATGTCCAGTGTAATTGGACTCACTCATTTAGATCTCCCTCACTCTCTGTTTGTTAGGCCTTATGTGACAAATTTCACCTGAAACTTGTTTTTTTAGCAACATCCACTACCTGTCTTCCCATTCATACCACAAAAGCATTGTTATTTCTCATTGTAATTGTTTTTCAGGGCAGTACACTTTCCTATTTGGAAAAAAAACATTCACATGAACTGGTGTGATGTCATGTTTGATGAACATAAAAGTGAAGTTGAATATCTCCCATGGCCTGCACAGGCACCAGATCTAAATTTTATTGAGTCACTTTTGGGTGTTTTGGAGGAGCAAGTCGGGAAACGTTTTCCTCCAGCAGCATCACGTACCATTGCACCATTGAAACCGACGTTTGACATTGGCACGAGTGACCAAAGGTTTGGCTATAGCAGCCCGGCCATGTATATTGACCCTGTGGAGATTCCGACGGACAGTTCTGGTGGAAACAGGAGAGTTGAGGTGCACATTTAATTCTGCCGTGATTTGGGCAGCCGTGGTTT
>JAOYMR010026772.1:32816-43585 GCA_025802075.1 Tenebrosternarchus preto | reverse complement strand
CTCATATCTGAAATAAACAGCAGTCGTTCAGGAGCACTTCTGACCAGCCAGCAGGCTTTTGGTTCTTCTAGCAAAACTGCACACAAGATACAATCATTTCTTCCCAGGGCCCCCGGACACTCAATGGAAGAGACAGAAATAGTAGCACGTTCATAAATGAGTGCACATGGTTCACTGAGCCTGACGTAACCCACACAGACACACACACATCAGGAAAGTAACCCAGACACACACACACACACATTAGGAAAGTCCCGCAAGTACAGGATGCTGTACTTGATTCAAACTACAGGTGCCAATCAACAGAACGACCCGCCTACTCTGCTGTGAACAGGTAAGCAAGAGGCCAAAGTATGACTGTTGAGCCAACAGAGCCACACACACACACACACACACACACACACACACACGTGTCATCGGAGCTTTAACATGACAGTGAGAAGCACAGACGGGTCAAGAACAACCCATCACTTACCCAGAAGATGAGGTTGAAGAAAAACATCATGTACTTCAGACAGCACAGGCAGCCTCTCGCCATGTTACACTTCTTGAATTCTAGAAGGAACACAAAGGACAGGTCCAGGTAAAACACCAGGTACTTGCTGGCCTTGGGGGCTCTAGCCTTGGTTCCTGTAGCCGTGGGCTGCGTCCCGCCAGTACTGGACGGTCGCGCTCCTGAAGAGCCGTAGAAAGCGCCTGCCGTGAAGCCCCTGCCCCCAAACGGCCGACCCGAGGAGGAGGTGCGGGCGAAGGGGGAGTCGCGGCTGTCCACGGAGGGGCTGCGGTGGATGACGGACTCCTCGCTACTCGACTTCTCCATGCTCTGGGATCGTGGCTGCGTTCACTCCATACTCAAGCATCTCAACTGTCGGTCTGAACGTGCGGCTCAGTCTGATGCTCCAGCACTGCGCCGGTGTCCCACGATCCGGCAGAAACACGAGCCACCTGGACCTTTCACATGTGACGTGCGGTCTCGCTGTGCTGCCGTGAGCGAGTCTCCACCTGTGAGCGGGGGCTCAGCCCCAACCCCACTCTCGCGGTCGGAGCAGCTGCTCCTCTCTGCCTGCTGACCTCGGCACAGCTCTCCACAGGAAAATCCAAGAGTTCCCACAGCTTCTAACTTCCACTGCCCTCCCCCTCCCCCTCCCTTCTGAGCTATACTGCACCGATAGCTCTCACAGAGTCTCAGTTATCTTTGCTTCAGTCTCGTGGTGCTGGGAGTCTTGCGATCCTCTCGTCTCCACGGAGGCTGTGCACTCGATCTCAGAGCTGCTGCTGATTTGCACTGTTATCTACGGGGCATTCTCACTCATCCCCGTCCAACGCTGAGCCGTATCTCTCTCTCTCTCTCTCTCTTCCTCTCCCCCTCCCCCTCTCCTTCCCCTCGATCTCTCTTTCCCTCCGCTTCGCTCTCTCTCCCTTTCTCTCTCTCTACCTCTTCTCCCAGCTCCTCCTCTGTCAGCTAGGCAACCAATAGGACAGCAGCCTTGGCAGAAGCCCAGCCCCACAGCTGACAGTGTGTCTTTAATAAGCTCATCATTACCATGATTTCTGCTTGTACAAGTACACAGCTCATGTGTTTCCTCTGTCCAAGAATGAATAAAAAATATCCTCAGCTGGAATGGAGAAGTGACTGTGTCTCTGCACATCACACTTAACCAAACACATGTTCTGTCAGTCAAATCAAAAACCTTGTTGAACATACAGTGCAGCTGAAAGCCTTATATTGTTTTTACATTCAGGCAGTCGTCTCTCACAGCTGACCCCCACCCAGCTCCTTGTGCCTCAGCCAGCGGGACACTGAGCTTCAGCACGGTTGCTCGGTGGTGCTCCTCGTGCCTCAGCCAGCGGGACACGGAGCTTCAGCACAGTCGCTCGGTGGTGCTCCTCGTGCCACACTCTCACTGCCTTGTAAGGGGCACTGACAAACTGGCAGCTTCCCCATCTTAGGAATTCTAGCACCATTTGAAGCATGGAAACTAGATCGGGCCATACAGAGATTCAACGCTTTCCTACAGAGAGCCCGAGGCACATGCTGCATTAGCTGCTGCTCACTCACGGAGTGAAGATGAGCAGTGAATCCTGACAAAGTTTTAGGAGGTTGGGGGTGGTGGAGTAAATCATATACCCCCTGCCCATATGAACCTGAGGGGGTGGGGGTGGCGTTGTAAATCATATATCCTGTGCCATGGGAATCTGAACTCGAGGCTACATGTGCTCCACTGTATATAAGATCGCTCCCTACAGTTTTTATTCAAAATGCAGGCTAATATTATTTTTTTTGTATAATATATATATATATATATATATATATATATATATAAAAGGTTTCATTTTCTCTGGCTTTATTGCTAATGGATGTCATTTCATCATTTGCTTACAGGTTTGGTGTTTTTCAGGCATAAATACTGTCTGTGTATAATTCCAGTAAAGACCAAAACTCAGAAATCTGCTACAGTAATAGTGACCAAGTCATACATGGGGTGGAGCTCCAATCACATGTTCACTGACAAATTTTAATTAAAATTTTAATTTAAAAGAGACATAGCAAGAGAATAAGAAAGTAATAACTGGCAGACAGTCTGGTCTGTTCTGAGACATTGGTGAGTGCAACAGTGTAGAGACAGAGGGCTGTTGCATTTGTGACAGGATTTTGTGAAGGCTGAGCTCCAGGTCAGACTGGCTCGAGTTACAGCTCCTATAGTAAACCCCCATCCTCCATCATGTGCACAGGACTCCACTTGCCTTGTGCTTCAGTGGGGTCCAGTCGTCCTGCCAGAGCTGTCAGCAGTTACGTGAGAATAAGAACATGACGTATTGAGCAGAGCACAGCTGCACTCCAACTACACAACAACCGCAAACTGAAAAGGCTGTTTTTTGTTAATTTTTTGGAATTTTGTTGCTGCTGCTGGTAAAAGTTCTTAAAGTCTTTCATGACAACAGGGTTAGGGTTAACCCAAAAGGTGTAACAGTTCGACAGTAACAACAGGGTTAGGGTTAACCCCAAAGGTGTAACAGTTCGACAGTAACAACAGGGTTAGGGTTAACCCCAAAGGTGTAACATTTTGAAAGTAACAACAGGGTTAGGGTTAACCCCAAAGGTGTAACATTTTGACAGTAACAACAGGGTTAGGGTTAACCCAATAAGTGTAACAGAGTGATTTAAATATCTTTATTCCGAGTTCATCGTGTAGGAAGTTAATTGTGTTTTTACGACTGGTAAATGTCTAACATTTAATACCTTAAATGCACACCTGGAGTGTAATTTATGAAACAAACAAAAAAATAGATATATCTTTAAAAAATCAAATCTCTGAAAATGAGATATTTCTGCCCATATCACTCACGCTGAAGACAGAGACTTCTCAAGCTCACTGTGAACACACTTCCCCCGCAGGTATCTGGAGCGCCTCATAAATTCAGCCTGGACAGATTTCGATCTTCAGTGATGGTGAGGTGTGAGCAGAGAAAGGCCCTAGAGAGAAGACCTCCGTTTAGAGCTGTGAGATCTGTGGAGAAGATCTGAAGATGGAGTGACGGCAGACATCTCCCTGTGATCCAGCAGTCATTCATTAGCTGGGAGATCCTGCTTATATGTAACAGTATTATTCGTAACGTTACCTAGTTAGCCAGTTAGCTTAGCTAACTGGTGAGCCGACAACCTAGCTAACTAGCGTTAGCTAACTAGCCACATTTACATTGGAGCTGATTCAGCTCCAGAGCTTCTGAAACTGAAAATAACTTGCTTAGAATAAACTAGTTTGATACAGAGTAAGAGAGATACACATATTCTACTAAATTATTCGGGATGAATTAACTGGAATAAATTATTAGACAACATTGCTTCATTGCTAAAAAAAATAACACTGTAGAAACCTACTGATTACTAAGCCGGCAGCCAGTTTGCTATTAAAAACAATAGCCTGATGCTAATGTTAACATGTTAACACTTCCATGATCTGAGAACTGTAGCTAAAATTGCAACTGAAAATCTATTTGTCCATGTATATGACAAGAAAACAAATAAAAAGACGACAGATTACATTAACTCTGATTTTACTTTCACATTATGTTTAAACAGTTATCACACACCTAAACAAAATTACAGCACCACACAAACAGGAAACTCTGAAGACCAGAACTGAGAAGGGGATTCAAAGACAATATTACCAGGTACTGCAGGTTCAGGGATATACCTCAAAGGAGAGGGAATACTCAACGTCTGAAAATCCCACTTAACTGGGCTAACACTGGCCCTAACCCTAACCCTAGCCCAAACCTTTACCTTAATCCTTACGCTAACCCTAACCCTGGCCTTAACCTTAAGTCCCACTTAACTGAGCACAGTGTTGCTAACCACAGCCATTTAAACACCATTACCAAACTACAAGAATACATTTCAGCTGTTCAGTTTAATTTGTCAGTTTACATTTTGTTAACATCTTAATTCTTAAAATGCTGTGAAAATGACTGTAGTCTACAGGAACATTTTAATATGGTGACATTTCTAATTACCCAATAGCACATTCACACTAATCAGCCATTGACAAACATCCACCTTGTACCTGCAGTTATTGGATACTTTAGGTGCACAAAACTCAAACTGCAGCCCATTTGTAAGCAGTTTGTCAGAGATGTTCAACCCTGTTCATATCCTCCATTTGTGGATGATTCTTTTTGGATCCAGATCATTCTATTCGGATCCAGATCATTCTCCACACAGCATTTATACAAACACCAGTGGCTTTAGAGCAGCTGTCAAGCCCCTCTCTGTTTATCAGGCACAACAGTGTTGCTGGGTTTATGCGTATCAGTGTCACAGCAGAATTTAGTAACACTAACCAAATATCTGACCATCTGAGCACCTCGAGAGGGAAAACACTGAGCATGTCCACACATCAACAAACAATTCTGATAACACAGGGAGTGTATGTAACAAGGTGGATTTGCACAGCTGGAATACGTTTCTGGGTGTGTGAGCGGCAGAGAAAGTGGAGACACGACACTGTTTTACCCTTTTACCTAGAGGGAGAGATTGTGTGTTTGTGTGTGAGCATGTCGTGTGCGAGTGTGTGTGAGAGATAGGCAGGGGGGAGTGGTGAGGAGGGAGGTATGAGCAGGTCTGTTCCATTGTGATAAGCACCTATAAATCACTATGTTCACCAGCGTTCATTTTAACTTCCTGTCTCAGTCCCCAGTCACTGCTCCCAGTTCACACTGCACCTCTGCTTTAATGCAGCGTCTGCACAGGTGGGTAAAGGATGACTCTATTTACACTGTTCTGTGGCTCACTAATAAGAACAAGAACAAAGTCTGCCTGAGTGGAAAGTTCTGAAGCTGCGTGGGTTAAAACGATCACACTGAAAGGCATTTAAGAGTGTTGACATGGAGTTCCAGAGTGAGGGTTTCAAACTATGGAAAACCCTTTAATCGGGCTGCCCACATGCTATAGCTGAACAAATCCATAAGATCTGCTGTTAGAAAAGAGTTACCACTCCTAAAGTAGCAAAGAAATGAAACATCAAAATAAGAGGTTACTTGGAGAGTATGAGGTAAGTTCATAGATCTATTAAATATAGATCTATTAAAGCATCTTAGCTTTTTTTTTTTTATTGCTGTCCACTGAGCGAATCAGGAGAGGCACAGCTGACAGACATCCTAATCATAACCCCAACACTAACTCCAACCATAACCCAAACCATAACTCCAACGCTGACTCTAACCTCAGACTGTGAGGTTCAGGACAGGAAGCGCAGTATAGTGCAGGCATGCTAAGTGCAGTAATTATCATTCAAACAAATGTTTCTGATAAATATTTCTGATAAATCTTTCTGACAAATCTCTTTGATAAATCCTTCTGACAAATCTTTCTTTCTGACAAGCCACGAGACACATTCACATAATCGTAATGTTCAAAGCTGAAGATGACATGCCGTTTGTCAACACTCAGCTCTCAAAAGGCTTCCCTTCCTGATCTCTTCATTAGATGTTAGTTGACAAATCACTCATGTGAATGTAAATAAATGAGTCAATGAACAGACTGAAAGAGAATAAGTTCCTGCAGTATAACTCCTGCTCTCGGCAGAAGGGGCTCGTGGGGAGTCTGGCCCTCCACACTGGTCCCTTTAAGAGACCACACACCTCTCACAGGAGCAAATGGTGCTCTGCATATGCACAGACAATCAGGAAGCATGAGCCCGACTCCAGCAGGTCTGACCATCCAGGCTACAGCACGGTGCTGGTTATACTTAGCCTTTCAGCCCAGTTTGCTGTCTGCCCTCTTGATCTATGAAAAAACTCCACTATTTTGTCTCTAAATAAAGTTGGATGTCTGTTTAAAGCGAAGGATTCTAATGGATCTGAGCCTTTGTGGGGTGAAGCTCATTATGGGGATGGATGTTGGTGCTTGGGGGTTCTTCTGTTTTGCAGTAGCTCCTCTGTGATTCATTAAGGTGTCTGCAGACTGAAGCCTAATAAGGCATTCAAGACTTTGTTCATCAGAGTTCACTCATAAAGGTTGGGCATGGAGAGATGTAATATTTGATGTAATGATAAGACATAAGTAATACCCTCTAAACTCAACCCTCTAAACACAACCCTCTAACTCACTAACCCCAACCCTAACCCTCTAACTCTCTAACCCCAACCCTCTAACCCTCTAAACCAAACCCTCTAACTCTTTAACCCTTCAACCCTCCAACCCTAAGCCTTGTCCTAATCCAGCTCTCACCCAAATGCCTCAGCACGTGTGCCCAGGACAGGCCAGGAGTGCAAGTGTGCCCAGAGCTGCAGAATATCTCATCATTACGTACTTTACAATGAATGTCAAACAAATGCCAGTTTTAACAATTTAGATGTTTCATGATTTATAATTATTATGCAATAACATTTATACAGAACTATACAGAGCATTAACAACACGAGTGTATCTGCTATATAAGACAGGTTATTGCAGCTTAACATCATTTCAAATAAGAATCAACATGTTTCTTCTGATGTGTCTATCAAATGGAAAAGTGTGTTGTAACTGAGAAACAGAATCTATTTGAGGCAGTGAATGGCACAAACATAAACTGGAACTAATGTGACAGTAAAATGAGTTTTTAGTCTAAACTTTGACCTCTCAGAGCTAAAAAGACACAACAACTGGGGCAAAGATGACACGTGTTTATACTGCATGTCAACAGTGACAACAGCAGACCACACAGGGAGAGAGAGGGAGAGAGACAGAGAGAGAGACACAGAGAGAGATGTATATATACAAAGGTAGTGTGAGAAAACCACATCACCTTCATAAGGTAAACCAAACCACATACGGGGACATCAGTCAAGCAGAAGTAGATAAGTGGAGAGATAGATCAGCTAAACGAGGGAATGGATCATCTGAACAAGAGAATGGATCATCTGAATGAGGGAATGGATCAGCTCAATCAGAACAGTGTAAACACCATCCACATGGCACTGCAGTGTTCTGTGCAGGTTGCGTGTGCAGAGCACGTGTGCAGGTTGTGTGTGCAGGTTGCGTGTGCAGGGCGCATGTGCAGGTTGCTTGTGCAGCACGCGTGTGGTGGGATTGTGTGCAGGACACGTGTGCTGGAGTGTTCTAAGGTGCTGCAGCTACTCTGAGATCCATTTTACACACTGAAACAAGGTGATGTTCTTTAAACCCAGAACAGTGGGGAAAGAACCCAGAAGCTCTGAAATAGCTCATCCATGATGAGCTCGGCAGCTAATTTCACATGATTTGTGCTGCAAGAAACTTAAATGAATAATAACTGTGACCACGTTTGAAGATAGTGTTGATGAAAGAGAGGAAACCACACCCCTCTGTCAGTGTTACAGAGCAAAACGGAGTAATGTATTTGAGCACATTATACATTATAAATATCCCAGTTCAGAGGAACAGGAGTGAGTGAACATCAGCTTCTACTTATCAATTTAATGGCAGGAAGTTTCATTAAAGCTCAGGATGGAGTGTGGAAATGGGAGGTGCTGGAAACTCTCAAAGAACCAGCAAGGCTGTAGGACAGGCTGAAGTGCAACCTTCTTTTGCTAAGGCTACAGACACTCACAAACACAGATACACACATACACACAGACACACACACACCAATACACACAGACCCACACACACAGATACACACACATACAAATACACACAGATACACACAGATAATCACCCCCCAACTCACACACCCCCACGATGGACCTGTATTTGGAAGTGAAAAGGGTAGAGGCAGCAGAGTCCCGCCCTCCACACTACACACTGTTACTGCCTCCACACCTAGACAGGGATTACGTAGATGTAGATTAGCTATACACAGACTATAGACAGGGATTAACTAAACAGGAATTAGCTAGACCTCCCGAAGATGACACTCTGGTGCCTGGTGGGTTTATAGTCCAGAGTGACCGGATGAATCTGGAGACACAGTGGACAAAACTCCACTGCACGGTTGATGTTGCTGCAGCCATCAAGACAACACAAACCTGATAGGTTTTAGCCTCTGTTCAGTCCGACTGATACAGAGTACCTTCAGAGTTCACACACCAAATTAGCTCAGCCCTCAGTATGCCTCGGTAAGAGATCTCGGAGAACAAATTCACAACACACACAGGTGTCAAGAAGATGCTCTGAAGTTTATTAACAATATAGAAGTTTAAATAGAAGAAAGAGATGAGAAGGAAGAAGAGAGTGATGGTGTGGGGTGACATGATTGGTCTAAGGTAGAATCAACAACTAGATGATTGGTCTTAAGGATGGGGTGTGAAACGCCAAGAAGCTCTAGACAGAGGCAACCACACACACAACCACACATGTAACCACACGTAACCACACACATACATGCACACACAACCACACACATAACCACACATGTAACCACACGTAACCACACACATACATGCACACACATGTAACTGTACACATATTCGTTTACACAATCATATGCACATACACAAACACACACACGTGCTGCTCTAGGTAGAGGTGAAGTTACCCTAGTTAGAAGAGAAAAAGAAGCGAAGAGGCTTTATTTAGAGAAGAAGATGAAGCAGATGTGCTTTTGCTCTAGTGGGAATATTAACTAACCCTAACCCTAACCCTAATCCTAACCCTAATCTCTGATCCCTGGCTGAGACTTTGGAGAGAACCCTGATGATGATGCCTACTACAAACTACAGGGTACAGAGTTACACACATACACACACACACACTACAAGCTCACAGGGTACAGAGTTACACACATACACACACACACACACTACAAGCTCACAGGGTACAGAGTTACACACACACACTACAAGCTTACAGGGTACAGAGTTACACACATACACACACACTACAAACTCACAGGGTACAGAGTTACACACAAACACACACACACACACACACACACACTACAAACAGGATACAGAGTTACACACACACACACACTACAAACTCACAGGGTACAGAGTTACACACACCCACACACACACACTACAAACAGGGTACAGAGTTATAGCAGCTATCCACACACACACTTCAAACTCACAAGGTACAGAGTTATAGCAGCTATCCACACACACACATTCCAAGCTAGACAGGGATTATAACCCTGAGATGAGGGGAAAAAGTGTGGGACAAGCTCTGCATCAGTAATCAGGGTGAGTCTGTAGAGTTGTAGAGTCTGTGAGTTTGTAGAGGCTAGTAGTGTGTGTGTGTGTGTGTGTGTGTGTGAGTGTGTGTGTGTATGTATGTATGTGTGTGTGTGTATGTATGTGTGTGTGTGTGTGTGTGTATATGTGTGTGTCTGTTTGTGTGTGTGTATGCGTGAGTCCTCCCTGCCATCCACCCCTGCCTTCTGCCCTCCACCTACACCGTACACAATCCCAACCCTCCACCCCCATCCTACAGAACCCTCCACCCTCGCACTACACAAATGTCCATGGGTGGAGGGGTACACAGGAGGCAGCGGAGGTGCTGACACAGCTACAGCAGGGTAGTAAAATGAGCTCCATGCATCAACCCTTCGAGCTCCGACACAGCACTGGTACACACAGACGAGGAGGTCCAGCCTCCGACACAACACTGGTACACACAGATGAGGAGGTCCAGCCTTGGGAACAACCATCGTCATCCACATAAAATGGAGATTAGACACAGGAAAGCAGATGCCTGAGTGTTTATTATTAGATGTTATCTGAAATTAAAAATTATCCATAGACCCATTTTTAAATTAATTCTATATTTATCTATCATGTGTAGAGAGGCTTCTCGTGTTCTCACTAGTGCATTTTTGAGACGCCAGGCAAATAACAAAAAAAAAGAATTTATTGAAATTCTGAATATAATGACCTTCCCTACATTTTACCAAATACAACAATCAAAGAGAAAGACATGCTATACTGCCTGACATTTCAGCAAAGCCTCTATGAGTGACACTTGTGACCAGCTCAGAGGAACATCACAAGATAGAAGGGAAAACAGCGTTTAGTTGATATGTTAGCTGTGGTAGCATGGAAACCATCCCTACCTTAATCATGTACACAAGAGACAGACATGAGCATGAGCAAAGAAAAATATAAACCAAACGAAACACAGAGCAGCTCCATACGAACACCGAAGTGCTTCTAGGAAAACACTAACAAGCATGTAGCAAACGTTCCCAGTTCTGACTGGTGTCAGACACTGTGTGTGACTGGTGTCAGACACTATGTGTGTCTGGTGTCAGACACTGTGTGTGACTGGTGTCAGACACTCTGTGTGTCTGGTGTCAGACACTCTG
>JAOYMR010026772.1:12578-32716 GCA_025802075.1 Tenebrosternarchus preto | reverse complement strand
ACACTATGTGTGTCTGGTGTCAGACACTGTGTGTGACTGGTGTCAGACACTCTGTGTGTCTGGTGTCAGACACTCTGAGTGACTGGTGTCAGACACTCTGAGTGACTGGTGTCAGACACTCTGTGTTATAACAAACAGAGTAAGAACTCTTTAATGGTTTGCAAATATGTAGAATCTTCACATATCTTTGGAGACATTTGACATAAACTTCTAATTTTAAAAAGAGCAAACATATATATTTTATATAGATATATATTTCATCCCCTAATACATGACTTCTAATATTATGCAGAATTTGGTCACTGGAATGCAGGGGGAATCAGAGGTGTTACAGTGTTCATGTATCAGGAGTGCTACAGTGTTCATATATCAGGAGTGTTACAGTGTTCATGTATCAGGAGTGCTACAGTGTTCATATATCAGGAGTGTTACAGTGTTAAAGTGTTTGGAAACTTCATGACATCATGAGAATCTTTCACTGAGGAAAATCTGTCCCTTAAACCTGACCTCTGTGCTGTGCGCAGAGTAGTGACATCATTTCTCTGTACTGCCCACAGAGTAGTGACATCATTTCTCTGTACTGCCCACAGAGTAGTGACATCATTTTTCACATTCATGTTGACATCAACAGTTCTGTGTCCTCCTGACCAATGTGAGATTCAGACATTCAACAGTTCGCTCCCCTACCTCTTAGACACATGCACACAAATAAACAAAACAACCCATGCTAGACCACTCTGACAACAGCAGCTATTTTCATCCAGGAGGGCAGGGACTCTCGCGTAAAATAATTTACAGGTAGAAAATAGTCCCTCCACACCCTCTGACTGCATCGTACAGTATTCAGCCACCATGTGTAAAACTCATCATCATGTAAAAGTGTGAGTGTGTGGGGCAGTGTGAGTGTGTAGGTGAGTGTGTGGGGGAGTGTGAGTGTGTAGGTGAGTGTGTGGGGGAGTGTGAGCGTGTGGGGGAGTGTGAGCGTGTAGGTGAGTGTGTGGGGGAGTGTGAGGAGTGTGAATGTGTAGGTGAGTGTGGAGGAGTGTGAGTATGTAGGTGAGTGTGTGGGGGAGTGTGAGGTGGAGTGTGAGTGTGGAGGTGAGTGTGAGTGTGTAGTTGTGTGTGTGTGTGTGCATATGTACACCGCTGCCCTCTGCAGTGGATGAACTCTGTTGTACAACATTCACTCAAGTTGGTCTTAAATGCATGTTTGTGCCTCAAGAAAAACAAAAGAACGTTTAAGAATCAGAATCGAATGACTGAGGCTTCAGCCGCACAAGAGCAGATCCTCCAGTCCCTCCTGCAAACGACCACTAGGGAAGGAAGTGCTGATTTCTGTGTTTGTACAAAGGGATACTGCCTTCTGCATGAAAACAAGCTATACTGAGCCTTAGAAATCACACACAACTGCAGACCACGGAATATCAGGAACAGCAAGGAATATCAGGAACAGAGCAGACTTTGTGTTTCTTGAAATATAAATGACTAAACGAGTGAACAATAAAAAAAAAAATGTGAAGAACTAGATGTGTGATAAACATAAAGGAAAATGTGTACAGCTACTCCATCTCCTCATTTGAGTTATTTTGAACCTCAGATACGTAAGAGTCCTAACTGTAACGTTTCCAGAAATGACACTAATAAGAACTAAAACACCAACATTAACTAATAATAACTAATAATAACTAAAACACCAACATTAACTAATAATAACTAAAACACCAACATTAACTAATAGTAACTAATAATAACTAATAATAACTAAAACACCAACATTAACTAATAATAACTAAAACACCAATAATAACTAATAATAACTAATAATAACTAATAAGAAGGACGTGTCACAAGCAGCTGTTGCACAGAAGTGATTGACTGACAGCTGGGCTGGAAGAGGCAGCTTTCAGATACAAATGTGAAAGTCGGATGAGGAACCACAGAAACCTGAAACTGAAACTTTTGCTGGGACTCGTTCACATGTGGAAACATTGAAAAAATAAGTCACAGAGAAAGAGAGAGATACAGAGAGAAAAACATGCAGCCTGAGAGAAAGACAGAGAGCGAGAGATGCTACATCTGACAGTCATAATAATTATAAAAAATAATACTAGATCTATGAATGTAGTAATAAACACAGCATGGACTTGACTAGCCAAAGAGACGATAATAACATCAAATGAGTAACAGTCAGTAATAACCAGAACACAGATGAGTAACAGTCAGTAATAACCAGAACACAGATGCACACTGGCACCATCTTGGAAAACTCTTGGAACTGATTAAAATAACTTGTAAATGTCTTACCTGATTATAATAACTTTTAAATGCCTTATATCTGTTGTGGTGTTGTGCTTTTGTTGTAACTGTTATTATTATAGCACAGATTTTATAAATCAGCTTTTAAATATGTTAAAGTATATTGATTTTAAATGTTAAGTATATACATTTTAAAGTATATTAACTTTCTGAATCAGAACTTTCATTGTCTTTGGAATTTGTATACCTCGCATCCCTACCAATAAAGCCATGAGCATAAAACTAACCTAGAAGACGAAGGAGAGTGAAAATTAAAGAGATAGAGAGAGAATTTCTTTGTATTTAACCCCTAAAATGCTAGTAAATGGACGGACACTTTGTCACAGACTCAGCAACAAAGTAACAAATGTTGTCTGAGGGATTAAATGTGCAAATCTGGCAACTCATTGTACTGTACATCCAAATGCAAGACGTACGTCAGAGTTAATGAACAGCTGCTATATGTTCTCTTTCCTTCTCTCTCTGTGTTAATGAACTATTATGACAGGACACACAATGAGACTGTACATTAGTGTAAACAACACTGACAATCAGCTGTAATAGGTCACTTACAAGAGCATATGCTCCATGCACCTCAAGGATAAGAGAGGGGAGAGAGGAGAGGAGAAGTTTTATATATGTGTTCAATGATATAGAGAGGAGAGGAGGAGTTTGATAAATGTGTTCAGTGATATATAATGAGAAGTTGCTCCTCTGCTGAGATCCTCCTCAGAAGTTCAGCAGTGTAACAGCATGAAGAAGCACACTGCTCCTCCCTCTTCTTCCTCTCCTCACCTTCTTTGTCTCTCAAGTATTCTGCGAAATTTTGTCACAAGCCTCTAGATTTCCTCCGTCTCACAACCTCCATCTCTCTGACAGCCAGGTGTGTGTGCATGCCTTAGAGACTTGGGTTCAGTCAGCTAATTCAAAGCATGGAGAGATAAGTCCATCTCTACACTGGTATGGATTACTGAGGGCCAGTCCTTTCAGTGACCTCTAAGTGCAGCCAACATGCTGACATTTGTCCAACAAAGAAAAGATCAGAGCAGTAAGTTCTATGATAACAACACAAAACCCAGAGATAAAGCCAAGGCAAAGGGCTTCTGACACGGTCGTAGTGACAGATGATCCACCAGTCGTACTCATATCATCTACTCCCACAAGTTTCACAAAAGAACATTTTCAAAAAAAGAGTCCATTTCCTCCAGTCCAGCTGGAATTCATTCTAAATGCACTTGACTAAGGTGACATTCTTTCAGGAATGGCGCAATATGTTTTTAATTCTCTTGAAACCACTTCCAACTGCCCATTTCTTTACATCTTTAGGCTGATGGGCCGGATATTAAGAGGTTCCACATAAACGTAAAGCCATTAAGAATGAATAGAAGGTCACTGCACACACGTAGAGGAAAGGCAAAAGTGAGAGAGTAAAGATAAAGGTTGTTGATGTCAGGTGTGCAGTAGCTTTTATATGGGATGTGTGTGTATGTGTGATGTACATGTTCAAATTTGTGAGTTTGATGTGCGTGTCCATATTTGTGTTTGATGTGTGTGTTCATATTTGTATTTGATGTGTGCACTGGTTCCTCAGAATTTAGGAACTCCATAAATTATTGAGGCCTTGTGTTGTGATCATGCTTGTTTGTTAAGACACTGCTCCCTGCATCCACAGCCCCCTGTATCTAGAGCCCCTTGGATCCACAGCCCCCTGGATCTAAAGCCCCCTGGATCCACAGCCCCCTGGATCTAAAGCCCCCTGGATCCACAGCCCCCTGGATCTAAAGCCCCCTGCATCCACAGCCCTCTGTATCTAGAGCCCCCTGGATCCACAGCCCGCTGTATCTAGAGCCCCCTGGATCCACAGCCCCCTTGATCTAGAGCCCCCTGGATCCACAACACGCTGTATCTAGAGCCCCCTGGATCCACAGCCCCCTTGATCTAGAGCCCCCTGGATCCACAGCCCCCTTGATCTAGAGCCCCCTGGATCCACAGCCCCCTTGATCTGTCCACCACATTAACTTTACATCACAGTGAGCATTTAAGCAGCATCTTCATGTTCATTAGCTCAGTCCAAGGTTGGATTTCTTAGACATGTGCTGTGGTGACATTAATATTCCAATCAGAAGGCCAGAACTACATGCCTCTATCACATCACAGCTCTCAAAGACCCTTCCAGCTCAATTAGGCCAAGGCTGTTTGAGAGGGGCAGAGCACTAGAGGAAATCTGGGAAAAAATTTAAATCTTCATTGAAAAATCAGTAGCTTGAAAAAAATGTAAACATCAAACATTAAAAAATAGATCTTTTAATTGTTGATAAACATGCCATGCCATTGTGTAGATGTTTGCCAGATAATTTGCTCTTGCTCACTGAAGGGTCATTTTAAAACAACGTCACTTACGGCCAAGAAGGAGCCAGTCATCTGTCGTGGGCCGTCTACTACTGATAGCTTTGATTGTACTTGTCTTGTTTTGTTATTTGTCACAAAAAACACAGATTTGTGGTTTATAATCACTAGGCACTCTTTAGTACTCAAAGGACTACTGGAAAATAGGTGAAAAACAGCCTGGATGGACAGTACATTTCTTCCTTTCTTTTCTGTTGGGAATGCCACTAGAGTCAGCCCCATCCCCTGGATCACTCCATCCCCTGGATCACCCCATCCCCTGGATCACCCCCATCCCCTGGAGCACCCCTTCCCCTGGATCACCCTGATCCCCTGGATCACCCCCATCCCCTGGATCAACCCCATCCTCTGGATCACCCCATCCCCTGGATCACCCCCATCCTCTGGATCAACCTCATCCTCTGGATCACTCCTTTCCCCTGAATCACCCCCATCCCCTGGATCAGCCCCAGCCAGACTGTTATTGCATATATTTTAACTTCACATATTAAATGCACATATTTATGTCAAAAACAACAGGGTCCTAACTGTCAGAGATTTTAAAGTTCATGTCCTTCATCCTTTTAACCTTTGGTCAAAGGCTTTCTGACTCTTAATGAATCTTTTAATCTTCTTCAGTTTGTGAGAGATTTGACACAAGACCATAGACACACTTCAGCTCTCATTTCATCATCACATGCTGTTGTTTCATCATCACATGTTGTTTTAGCATCACATGGTGTTGGTTTATCATCAGTCTTGTGATATAGCTCTTGTGATATAGTTTTGCTGCTCAAGTTAGTTTTATTTGAGGTTTCTCTCCCCTGTGCTGTCCTGTGCTTGTGTCTGTGTTATGCTAAATGCTCCACTGCTGTACATTTGTCTACTGCTTTTAAAATATCTCAATATTACTCTCTCTGTTCTTATCTCAACATTACTCTCTCTGCTCTAATCTCAATATTACTCTGTCTGCTCTAATCTCAATATTACTCTCTCTGCTCTTACCTCAGTATTACTCTCTCTGCTCTTATCTCAGTATTACTCTCTCTGCTCTTACCTCAGTATTACTCTCTGCTCTTACCTCAGTATTACTCTCTCTGCTCTTATCTCAGTATTACTCTCTGCTCTTACCTCAGTATTACTCTCTCTGCTCTTACCTCAGTATTACTCTCTCTGCTCTTACCTCAGTATTACTCTCTCTGCTCTTATCTCAGTATTACTCTCTCTGCTCTTATCTCAGTATTACTCTCTCTGCTCTCAGTCCTGTTATTCACACATCAGCACTTTCCCCTCTGATTTTCTGATCTTCCATTTCTTGTTTTAGACCATGGTGTCTCGATGTGCTCCATTCTAGTTTCACGGCACTGAATCTGCACTTTTAATAGTTTTCAGCAATCTTTCATCAGCCTCTGACTCTGACTCTTGTATTCTTATGCTTTTAGATTTCACAGCTGCTTTTGACACAGTAGACCACAGAATGCTCATCCTTCCTTGGACCACTGTGTCAGCGTTAAATGTACTGGAGTGATTTAGATCTTTACTTGTTTCACAGACGGGACTTATACCCTCAGCGCCTCTGTGCTGTGGAGTCCCAGGGTTCTCCTCAGTCAGTGTCCATCATTAGAATATATAGCATCTCTTTCCATTGTTATACACACAACATCGAAATTTAGCTGCCTACAAAACATAAAAAGAAACTCTTTCGATTTGCTGGTGGAACACAAAAGCCTGGATAAAACTCCTGAGTTCTCCTGAGAATTCCTGAGTTTTGCTACCAGTGGTGCCTTTGATGACACTCGTATGGACCCATGTTCATGGGTGTGATAATGAACAGTGTTTAAATTGGACAAACCGATAAACAGATAATGAACAGCGGTTCAAATTGGACAAACAGATAAACTCAGTGATCAAATCTAACTTTTTTCAGCCAAGTCTCTTATCTAAAATGCAAGTCTTTTTTTACCATTTAATGAAAGGGAAACATCTCATTCTAACATGATTACTATAATGCCTTTTATTTTGAGTGTTAGTCAGGCCTCCCTCTCACATTTACAGTTGGTCCAGAACACTGCAGCTTACACATTTCCCCCTAAATAGGCAGCCTTCAATTTAACCCTAACCCTAACCTTCAATCTAACCCTAACCCTTCAATCTAACCCTAACCCTAACCTTCAATCTAACCCTAACCTTCAGTCCAACCCTACTCCTAACCTTCAGTCTTTCTCTCTGACTTATAACAACCACACCATCATGCCCCCCATTACCCACACCCTCAGTACCATCACCCCCACCCATTAACCACATGCTTAGCACCATCATGCCCCCATCCCCATAAACCACACCCTCAGCACCATCACCCCCCTGCCCATTAACTGTCTGAAAGAGGAACAACACCAGATACCAGAGTGTCTCATTACACTGCATGACAATGAGACACTGTGTCTCACTGCACAACACCACAGTGTCTCACCACACCACAGTGTCTCATTGCACAACACCACAGTGTCTCACCACAACACAGTATCTCACTGCACAACAATTGTCTCACCACAACACAGTGCCTCACTGCACAACACCACAGTGTCTCACTGCACAACACCACAGTGTCTCCCCACACCACAGTGTCTCACTGCACAACACCACAATGTCTCCCCACACCACAGTGTCTCACTGCACAACACCACAGTGTCTCCCCACACCACAGTGTCTCACTGCACAACACCATAGTGTCTCACCACACTACAGTGAGACACAAAACCAGAGCATCTCATGGCAGTGGCTAAAACAAGAGGCACACAGAAACATCCACCACCATCTACCATCTACCATCCACCATCTACAAGCTGACCTTAGCAGTACAGCCTGCCTTTACTCCACCCTGAACACTGACCTCTAATCAGGCAGAATTAGTGTAGCTGCAGCTACACCCTCACTAATCAGAGCAGTTCTGAAGTTACATTTGTACACCCCACCCTCACCCCCATCTCCAGTGATATACCTCTAGTCCACACTGACGGAGCTCCAGTTCTGAACAGCCTCTTCTTATTCCACCTTTGAACTTCAGACTGCTAAGAAAAGCAAGGAGGAAAAAAGTCAATCACTTCTTCAAATTAAAGACTTTCAACTGTGTTTCCCTCTTGAGATGATATTATTGTGAGAAACCATCTGTGCTTGTATCTCACTCATATTCTGTGTGTGTGTGTCTGCATGTTGGTGTGTGAGTGTGTGAATGTGTGTGTGTGTGTGTAGGGGTGTGTGCGTGCGTTGGTGTGTGAGTGTGTGTTTGAGAGCATGTGCGTGTGTGAGCGTGTGAATGTCTGTGTGTGTGTGCACGCGTTGGTGTGTGAGCGTGTGAATGTGTGCATGTGTGCGTGTGAGCGTGTGAATGTGTGTGTGTGCATATCCCAGCATCGGAGTAACACCTGCAGTGTTCTCATCATTGGTTCCTTTGAGCATCTGATCGATGCCATCAGCTTAGTGTCTCAGCACGTGAGCAGCATGTGAGACGTGCTAATAAACCTCCAACCAAGCTCTGTTTCTCAGTACTGAGACTTGATGTGAGAAACAGGTGAGACAAACTTGCATGTCTTGTGCCAGGAGAAATACTCAAGACTAAAGCTACTCTCACAGATCGCTGGGTGTGGAGACAGAACCAGGACAGCAGGTACACAGAGTCATTTATAATCATCTTGTTGCAATTAAGAAGCAATGAATGACCCAGTAATAAATATGCAGGATAAACTCTGTGATTAGGGGGACTGAAGTGGATCACCCAGAGCATCCCTGTGAAGTGGAGGCGGGGCCATGGCATGTGGGCTGCTGGAGAGTGAACAGATTGGACTCCAGACTCTCTCTGCCCCACTCTCACAGCTGGGCCAGGGTGATAGAGAGCAGAAACAATATACATATAAATGGGTTTAGGGGTTTGAGAAAATACTCCTAATATAGAGGTGGTCAGGAAATGGCAAAAACCCACATGCACAGAAATGCACAGAAACAAACAAACAAGACCATGAAAAGAATGTTGACGTTGTGGGACAAATGCCACTGTCTGAAGCACTGGACTGTTTTGATTCACACTGTCTGAAGCACTGGACTGCTTTGATGGTTTTTAACTACAAGCAGTCATACAGTTTTTAACTTCAAATAAAAAAAATGATCACAAACAGAATAATAAAAAAGGAAGGCTGCACTGTCAGAAATGAGCCATGAGTCCAAACATGTTCTTCAGTCTAAGAAGCACATAGATAAGAGGTAATTATTACATCGACTAAACACCAACTGAGACTAAAAACTTCCTGTCATATGATTAATATACAAACATCACTTCTGTTTAACCACTTAAAGTCACGTATAGTGATATATTTATTTTTATATATTTATTTTTACCAGACAAAACAACCTAAAAATACAACAGACTGTTAACAAAGTTCTCAACACATGAAACAGAACAAGCATAAGAATCCTGGAAGAATGCAAACAATTAAGAAACACCCAGCCAGGGATGTTAAGAGACACCCAACCAGGGACTTTCTCTCCACAGAATGAATGTGCAGAATGGATTTTAAATATAGGTCTATATAGTAGCAAATCATTTCAACAAGCGTTTTGTCTCTAACTGTTCTGTGTTGAAATGGGAATCAGTTTGAGTTGTTCCTGACACAGCCATCTGACTGACAGTTTGAGTTGTTCCTGACACAGCCATCTGACTGACAGCTACTGAAGGCTAGAGAAAAATATCTGAACAAGTTAAACCAGCAAGTCTTCACTTCTCCAGTGACAGGTACCCCTGCTCTTCTATCAGAAACTCTGTTTGCTCTCGATAACTATGTTCCAGAACCCCTGTAGAAAGAGCATTGTGTATGTTCATAGCAAACCTTTTTAGGAGGTTTATTTACTAGCCTTCATCCAATTGGCATAAACTCATAAATACATGTGAGTAATGATTATCACTACTGTGCTCTAAACTTTAATATCAGTACATCTCCAGTTTACATACTGACGTACTGCTGCTGCAGGTAAAAGACATGCTACCTTCTTAAATACCAGGAGTAAGTCTGTACTCTCAGGGTACCAGTGCGTCTGAATTTATGGTACGTAGCTGATGCTTAAAAACTCCATGAAACACTATTTTAAAAAGAACCCAGAAACAGACATACATACACACACAGAAATCCCTGCATGCACACAGACCTCACAGTATGTATGCACACACATAACACACACACACACACATACACACACACCGCACAGAATTCCTGAAGTTTATGAGCATTATACAGGTGTGTGTGAGTAGATAAGAGGGTGTGGTGGTGACGTGGTGATGCGCTGTAGCTGCGTTGAAGTTAAGACGGCATTATTTCGAAAAATATAGAGCTATTTATCACCACTGAGCCAGACATACTCATGTGCTCTAAAGGCAGAAATAAAGGACATCCATTTAAATTATTTAACCTCTGAGGTTGAAGAAATTGCTAAAGAAGGAAGAGATATGAAACTCAAGGGACCCGATGTTCAGAGGACAGAAGAACTGTAAACATCCTTCAATCTGCAGCCAAACTCATCGGCCTCCACCTCCACACCTGCGCTAGTGTGAACAGGGATAACAGGAACAGGGCGTTACATGTAACAGATGAAATTTCACAACACCTATTTAAATTGATAACATAATTAGGCTCTTCTTTTCCTTTCTTAGACAGGGCTCCGCCCCCGGCCCCTCCCCCAAACCCTTTTGTCCTCAATCTTCTCTGAAACCTGCTTGTGTCTGTCCAGCTGCTCAAGAGTCCATCCCTCCATCATTTTCACACCTCTCTGTCCACACATCCATCCCTCCATCTCTTTCACACCTCTCTGTCCACACATCCATCCCTCCATCTCTTTCTCTCATGGTTCCTCTCCATCATTTAACTGTCACTTTCTTCCTCCTGTTGTCCCTTTAGACCCTCCCTTCTCCATCACTCACACTAGATCCCTAATTACAAATACTACACCCCCACCCCACTGGATCCCTAACACTAGATCCCTAATTACAAATACTGCACCATACTACACATCCAGTAATAGAGTGGTGATCCTTACAGCACATCCAGTAATAGAGTGGTGATCCTTACAGTACATCCAGTAACAGAGTGGTGATCCTTACAGGAGCCAAAGCTGGACTCCATGACACAGATCAAACTAAACATTTTTGATTTGAAAATTTTGACTCAGAAATACTAATGACCTCTTGATGCCTAGCTGAAAATTCCACTGTATTCCTTCATATGTATATGAATGTGTATGAATATAATGTATACATTATAGCTTTGAATGTTATAGATGTGTGTAGATGTTATGACTGTGTTATTACTGTAGATGTTATAACTGTAGTTTGGTCTTGCAAGGTGGGGTGGGGGACCAAATCTAAGATGTGATGCAACAAGTTACTTGCAAAACTATGTGGAAAAAACAAATCAATGTGACAAATCAATTAGCTGCCATTTTATGACAATGATTTGTAGATCTGACCTCACTAAAACGCTCATGAATGCCACACTTCTCACAGCAACAGTAACATTTCAGCAGCACACAGGATGCTCAGTGCTGAGGCCTGGGGGAAGCTGAAACCACTGCAGAATGGTGCCCTAACCCTGACCCTAACCCTGATCCTGACTCTGACCCTAACCCCTAACCCTGACCCTAACCCTGATCCTGACTCTGACCCTAACCCCTAACCCTAACCCTGATCCTGACTCTGACCCTAACCCCTAATCCTGACCCTAACCCTGATCCTGACTCTGAACCTAACCCCTAACCCTGACCCTAACCCTGATCCTGACCCTAACCCTGACTCTAACCCTAACTCTAACCCCTAATCCTGACCCTGACCCTAACATAAAGCACATACATTAGTGATGATTCAATACAACCATGTTGTGTTTATGAGTGAAAATAGATGTTTTACTTGCAAAAATATCCTGTAGCATCGTGTAGCATCTGTTAGCAGTGCTATTTGCCTAAACAACTCAATGACACCCAACCTGAATCCCTGATGTGGAAAATTCAGCTTTGCCTTCCACAGCAGGACAGTGCTGGCAGTGTTACAGTGCTGACAGTGCTGGCAGTGTTACAGTGCTGACAGTGTTACAGTGTTACAGTGCTGACAGTGTTATAGCTCAAGACATAAATACATAATAATAAGTCAAATAAATACTGCAGCTGTTGTAATGTTTGTGATTATTTACATAAAACAGCAATAATATGGTCCTGCAACTCTTACTAATGTCTGGTATGGTAACAGGATTTAAAATAGAAGTGGTTATTTCATACAGCAAAGTCATTACAAACTTCTACCTGTTCAAGGTGAAAGAAGGAAGGGCAACATTACAGCGTTTCAGAGCGTGTTTTAGAGCGTTTCAAAGCATGTTTCAGAGCGTGTTTCTAAAGTGTGTTTCCATATGTGCTTCAACCACAAAATCCAAAAATTCACCCTGCTGGCGTTTGTTAACACAACAACTGTTATTAACTTTAATATTAACTTTGACATTCCTTCACCATATTCCATTTCATTGCATATTTCACTGTAAAGCAGGTATTAAGCAGGTAAAAAGAGGTTTAAAGCAGGTATAAACAGTCTGCTTGTGACACCTATTCAAAACATGACATGCAGTAAATGTGTAAAAATGCAATAAATATGTAGCAGTGACTAAAGGTCTTGGACCAAACTCAGCCTTCTCACCATAAACTGGTGGTCACAGATCAAGTGCTCAGAGTGACATTCATTGTGGCTTTATGGGATTTCAGGCAGAGCTGCAGATAAGGAGGCATGAAAAACAAAAGTGTGAAAAACAGTGTGAACAGACAGAGATGGGACTTTCTGCTTTCTCATGTAGACTGGTATAGTAATATAGTAGTGTAGTGGTGTACTGGTATAGTAATATAGTAGTGTAGTGGTGTACTGGTATATTAATATAGTAGTGTAGTGGTGTACTGGTATAGTGATATAGTAGTGTAGTGGTGTACTGGTATAGTGATATAGTAGTGCAGTGGTGTACTGGTAGTGATAACACAGGTGAGAACACAATGCTAACTGATGGGGACAAATGGATCAATGGTGAATGACTTTACTGTGCGTCTGAGCACAGCTGTGATCATTTCCTGCCATTAATTAGACACAGACAGTTAATCCAGCACCTGCTGTTCTAAGATTTTTTATTATTTATATTAATCCACTAAAGCTGTTAAAAGTGACAAACCCAATCCATCACAGCTCTCGTATTCTCTTGAAGGAGCAGAAACTAGAGATTGGATACACATAAAACCCCAGAACAAGGGTTCAAATCTGTGTGGAAGGAGCTGCAGAAGATCCCCAGAAGATTGATAGGACTCTCCTCAGGTGAGAAGGGACTACAGATCTAGAGAGTCTTTTGATAATGGTATTTATATCACGTGCTTTGATTTATACTGTTTGTATGCACTGGACAATGAATGAAGGAATTAAGACTTTAATGGATCTGTATCAAAGTCTGTCAGTGTATAAATGCTTTTCACTGTACCTTTCTGTCTTTCTCTCTTCCCCTCTTTTATCCAAAACACACCCACACACCCATGTTCACACACACACACACACACACACACACACATGTTCACACACACACACACATTCTTATTATTGTGTATCAGGATTTACAATTCCAAACTCCTGTTTATTCATTAATCACTCAAGCAGGGAAAATAAATGCAGTTAAACCTGTTTCTCTCTCTCTCTGTTTCTGTCTCTATCTTAGAAACCTCCACTATTTTGACATACAGTAATTCATACAGTAATTCATAGTCCTTTGCAGAGTCTATCAATACCCAATTAAGAAGTCGCTAGTGAATTAGTGATTAGTGAATTAGTGATCAGTGATGCCTCTGGTGTATCTAATGGGCTACATGCTGGTGGGAAATTTAAATATATATTGGTCATATCTTTCCCTTACATTAGCAGGTCTTGTCTGGCTATTTCTCTTTCCATCTCTCTCTCTTTCTCTCACACTCTCTCTCTCTTTCTCTACAATCCCCCAAGGCTCGAGTTACATTTGGCCTCTCTGTACTGCAGTAGCATGGGGCTGTGGTGAGTGTGAGCAGCACTGCAGTGTGTCACTGATATTTAAGTGATGAACCTCCTCTGTCAGGAGGAATGAATGATCCACCAGCTGAAGGGTGATGCACATCTACATGCACACACACACATCTGCACACACACACACACACACATCTACACATGCTCACAAACACACATCTGTACACACACACACACACACATCTGCACACACTCACACACGCATCTACACACGCTCACACATGCATCTACACACACTCACACACACATGCTCACACACACATGAACACACTGCCACCTACACACTTGCACTGAGCACACACACACTTCTACACATACACTCTATATGGACACAAACATGGTACCTGTTCACTTCCATGTATGTGTGATACCAGAACTGAACTGTCAAAACAACACACGCGCACACACACACACACACACACACACACACACACACTTGAAGGGTACACACACGTGCCTACATGCGTACACACACACACACACTCGAAGGGTACGCACACGTGCCTACACGCGTACACACACACACACACACACACAGATATGACTGAGGTCACAGACACCTCACCACTGACGCCTGTCTGTCCTGATCCCTTTTGATTTGAAGCTGCAGGTTATGTGGCCTCTTACTAAGTTTAGCCATGCTTGGCTTTGAAGTGATCGCCCTCTGGGAGAGAGGCGTGGCATTTACACACCATACACTTATACACACATACACACACACACACACACACATACACTAACACTTACTTCTTCAGTACCTCATATAGAAAGAGAGAGATCGAGGGAAAATGAGAGAGAGAGGAAAATAGGGAGAGAAAAAGAAAGAGGAAGAGAGAGGCCAATAGAGAGAGAGGGAGAGAGAGGGAGTGTAGAGAGTGAGAGTGACTGTAGAGAGAAGGAGAGAGAGGGAGCATAGAGAGAGGGAGTGTAGAGAAATGGAGTGAGAGTGAGTGTATACAGAGGGAGTGAGAGTGAATGTAGAGAGAGGGAGTGAGTGTAGAGAGAGGGAGTGGGAGTGAGCGTAGAGAGAGGGAGTGAGAGGGAGCATAGAGAGAGGGAGTAAGAGTGAAAATAGAGAGAGGGAGTGAGAGTGAATGTAGAGAGAGGGAGTGAGAGTGAGCATAGAGAGTGAGTGTAGAGAGATGGAGTGAGTGTAGAAAGTGAGAGGGAGTGTAGAGAGAGGGAGTGAGAGGGAGTGTATAGAGTGAGAGTGAATGTAGAGAGAGGGAGAGGGAGTGAGCATAGAGAGAGGGAGTGTGAGTGAGTGTAGAGAGAGGGAGTGGGAGTGAGCGTAGAGAGAGGGAGTGAGAGGGAGCATAGAGAGAGGGAGTAAGAGTGAAAATAGAGAGAGGGAGTGAGAGTGAATGTAGAGAGAGGGAGTGAGAGTGAGCATAGAGAGAGGCAAGTAGGAGTGAGAGACAGAGAGTGTGAGTAGTGGCAAGATCACATGCACTATTTTTACCTTCCTGCCAGCAGCAGTGTGAGAGTCACAGTGATCAGATATGAGAGCAGGGTGTGTGAAGGCTTCACTCACTATTAATAGTGTTGACAGGATCCGTAAGATACATGAACATACTGTACTTGTTTATAGGCCTTGGTGCCATTATGATGAAAGTGTGTCTGGAATGAATCATTATGTCTTAATACTGTGTACATACTGTATGTTACTGTACGGGGTGTTACCTACAGCTACACCAGTCAACCCATGACTCCTCTGTCTACACCAGTCCCAGAGCACAGACAGAGGGCTACTTACATAAATGCACATGGAGTCTGTCACACGCTTACAATCTTATTCTTAACACTCCAGCCTATAAATAATATACCAGCATGGAGCTTAGTATAAGCAGAAATGCCAAAGCCAGGCCCCTCCCCCCACACGCTAATGCCAGGCCCCTCCCCCCACAAACTAATTCAAGGCCCCTCCCTCCACACACGAATGCAAGGCCCCTCCCCCAACACGCTAATGCCAAGCCCCTGCCTCCCCACATGCTAACACCAGGCTTCTTCCACCACATCCTAATGTCAGGCTCCACCCCCAAAAGTTAAAGGCCCCTCCTTTAAATGCCAACACCAATATGACTATAAAATGTCATTTAAAGTCTGGAATATGGTCTGTTCTTTTTAAAGGTTATCATTGCCAAGGACATTGAGACATTAATTTGTGTGCACAACCTCACACACACACTTCTCCCTCACACACACACTTCCCCCACACACACTCTTCTCCCTGTGAGTGGAACGAGTTTGGGGTAGAAACAGAACCAGCTCTGCTGGCTGACTGGCAGCTTCACAGGCCAGTGAGAACAGCACTGCGCTGGATTACTGCACAGCACTGCGTGTATATATCGGAGAGTGTACAATGGCTGTGTGTGTTTGTACAACATTGCTTTGAAAATTAAGGATGAAAGTTTTCCTTTCAGGGTCCAGCTGCCGTTAGAGGTGATTACAGAGCTCTGCTCCATACATTTGTTCAGTATTTGTTAATTTAGTGGACATGATGTCACACACTCCCTCTTAATCAGACCAGGACACATGTCTGTGGTCATCTGGAGGTAGAGCCCCTCCCCCACATCTTGAAACATGTATGACTCACTCAATTATGCCCAATGCTGTAGACGAATCAAAATCATAAGGTCCATAACCCCTAACCCCTAACCCTAACCCCTAACCCCTAACCCTAACACTGTAATGCACCGTCTCTCCTTCCCTCTGGATTGAAAGCACAGAAATAAAAAGACTGTACTGCAGCAGGCGCCAGGCTGGGAGCAACGTCGATCCGCAAGTTCATGGATTTTACTCCACACCCTGGAGGGGCATTTATTTGCTAAGCACATATACTTTTGCACATGAAGAAGATACTCCAGAATTACAAGTTGGACAAAAGATACTTTGTACCAATTCCTTCTCCCAGATATCAGGAACACTGTCTTGAAACAAAACCGACTCAAATATTGGTTACTCAAATATTGGTTACCAAGAGGTCTGGCAAGGTAAATGTGAAGTACAGATGAGTCATAGTCTTCCATGTCTTATAGAGCTTCACCACACACACACACACACACACACACACACACACACACACACACACACACACACTTCTCCAGATCTGTCTGGCTGCTGTCTCTAGGGCCTGTGGGCTGTTCTACCACGGTTCAGTGGATCAGTCCTGTTTAGGGAGCATCTCTACACCCAAATCCCAAACAGCTGCACTGCTCCACCTCCCCCATCCCTCCACCATCCATCCCCTCCACCATCTCTCCCCCATCAGATCGGGCTTTTGTGTGAAGTGTGAACAGGAAGCTTTCGACTAAAAGATGATGACACTCCACCTGTTAAATTTCTGCCTACTTACAGAAATTATGTTATTTCTCCCACAGCAACAGGCTCTTTGCTAACCATTACAGAGAAAAAATGATACATTAACATCTGCTGTTCAAGCATGAGCTTTCTGAATCAGCTCTCATTTTCACACATCTGAAGAAAGGCTGTGCAGGTCTGTTCCCAGTGGACGTCCCCAGCAAGGTAACCCTAGTGCTAGCCAGGCAAGTCTGTTCCCAGTGTGCCCCTCGAAATAATCATTCACATCCTCCTGTGTGCAGCCAGGTGGAAGTGCATAGAACACACATACTGTCAGAGTGATGATCAAACACTGTCAGTGATGACCAAACACTGTGTCAGCGATGACCACATGCTGTGTCGAAGTTCAGTCTGCTCTTAGCAGAAAGCACCTCTGGAGAGATCCAGTGGTATCATGACATTCCTATTTATCTTATGAAATATTCATCTTCACATGAACATTTCCATTCAGCCAGACAGCACCTGCCATTCCACACTGCTCCTAATGACTCCAGGAAGGGGAGCACTGGAGGACTAACGACCAGCACATGTGCCGCACATGAACATAACCTCAACTCATCACCCTGGAAACCAGGTTTTGTGCATGCGAGCCAGTTAAAGCCTTTTGAAGGAATAAAGAAACAAATAAAATAAACACTCTGCGACCTGCAAAAGTTTAAACAAACAAAAATAATAGATCTATGTCAAGGAATTTTAAAATTCCAAGAAAGAGGTGAGGAAGTCCACATCTGAACAAACCCTGAAATCATTTGGCTATAAACTCAAAGCTGCTACGTTTCTTATTCAGAGAAACTGGAAATGCTCAAGTTGCTTTAACTTTTGGTGGAACACAACCATCTTAAAATTAAAAATGAGAAACTGTGTTTGAACTTAAACTGTTTGTGAGGTTCCCCATGGTTTGTATGGACAGAGTGTTGAACCTGTCAGGTCATTTCTCCGTCTGACTCCCCCATCTGGCTTCGGATCTGCACTGGTACAAATTCCAGATTTAAAATAAAGCATCACACATTTTATTTGTAGAGGGACATTTATGCAAGATTATTTTTTCTTGATCTAAATGTGGTTGATGCTGTAGGTGATATGTGCTGCGATAAGGTATTCCTACAGGCAAACATCACGGCTCACACATGCTGTGGTGCGAACAGCACGATGAGTCAGTGGTGTGTGGGACAGCCTACAGACGTGGCTAAGGATGATAGAGAGTGATGTTCTCTCTCGTCTGTCTCTCTCGTTTCTCTCTTTTTTCTTTCTCTTGTTTCTGTCGTTTATCTCTTGTTTCTCTCTCTTGTTTATTTTGCACAGGTACACCATTCACACATACACCATTCACTAAAGTACACCATTCACTAAGGTACACCATTCACACGTACACCATTCACTAAGGTACACCATTTACACGTACACCATTCACTAAGGTACACCATTCACACGTACACCATTCACTAAGGTACACCATTAACACATACACCATTCACTAAGGTACACCATTCACTAAGGTACACCATTCACACGTACACCATTCACTAAGGTACACCATTCACACGTGCACCATTCACTAAGGTACACCATTCACTAAGGTACACCATTCACACGTACAGCATTCACTAAGGTACACCATTCACGAAGGTACACCATTTATTCGACACCTTCAGCCAAAAATCCTTCAAAAAGTCTTTGGTCTACAGCCATCACTACTGGGATTTAACAACAAAGAAATCATTGGTTATAAAGATTTGTTGTTGAAATTGCAGATACTGAAGAGTAAAAGATGCATTTATGGGTAGATGTGTTTATGGGTAGATGTGTTTATGTGTAGATGGGTTTATGTGTAGATGGGTTTATGGGTAGATGGGTTTATGTGTAGATGGGTTTATGGGTAGATGTGTTTATGTGTAGATGGGTTTATGTGTAGATGTGTTTATGTGTAGATGTGTTTATGTGTAGATGGGTTTATGGGTAGATGTGTTTATGTGTAGATGGGTTTATGTGTAGATGGGTTTATGGGTAGATGTGTTTATGTGTAGATGGGTTTATGGGTAGATGTGTTTATGTGTAGATGTGTTTATGTGTAGATGTGTTTATGGGTAGATGTGTTTATGTGTAGATGTGTTTATGTGTAGATGGGTTTATGGGTAGATGTGTTTATGTGTAGATGGGTTTATGGGTAGTGTACTCCGTCACTGTTACCCATCAATATGATATATGAAGGCAGACTGGAGGAAACAAACCAACTCCAGACTCTCTCCCCCTGTAGAGTGGATGGCAGACTGATTGAGAGCAGGTAGTCATGCACTGTAAAGCATAAGATCCAGGAGACAGCAGGAGAAATATGACGCCACGCTGTCTCTGGCTACTGTGGGGTAATTATCTGGCTACTGTGGGGTAACTATCTGCCATGATCTCTTTATTGTAGTAGAGAGCTGGAGACCTGCTGCCTTGTACAACATGCTGAAGCAGGTTTGACCAGTGCGCCATCTTTAATCAAAGCAGCCTTTGAGAAGGAAGGCAGACTGTCCCAAACCTCAGTGCATCCCAGCAGATACACAAACACCAGCACCTCCCTCCAGTGATTTTGAATGTAAGTAAATATTCAACGTTCCTTATAATCCTAGTTAAATAATAACAAAATTGTATACTATTTACATCTTCAATCCATTATTTAGGTTCCCATAGTATCATATCCACAATATTTAGAACTATTACCTGTTCAACTTTCAGTACTGAGGGCGGTGTTTAATCAGGAGGGTGGTGTTTAATCAGGAAGGCGGTGTTTAATCAGGAGGGTGGTGTTTAATCTGCAATTAGAAAAATAGAAGGAAAAAAGTAGTAGCTCCAGTGCTTATTATGTCTCATACGATCCAACCAGAGTAATGACACAGTATTATACATGTGTATCATAATCACCAGAGTAATGACATAGTATTATACATGTATATCATAATCACCAGAGTAATTACACAGTATTATACATGTATATCATAATCACCAGAGTAAT
>JAOYMR010026772.1:0-12478 GCA_025802075.1 Tenebrosternarchus preto | reverse complement strand
CACCAGAGTAATTACACAGTATTATACATGTATATCATAATCACCAGAGTAATGACACAGTATTATACATGTATATCCTAATCACCAGAGTAACGACACAGTATTATACATGTATATCATAATCACCAGAGTAATGACACAGTATTATACATGTATATCATAATCACCAGAGTAATGACACAGTATTATACATGTATATCATAATCACCAGAGTAATTACACAGTATTATACTATGATCACTTATACAAACCATTAACTCATGAATGGACGCATTATCAAAGTCGATAATTAACCCATTAACTCATGAATGGGTTCATGAGTGGGAAACCCTCATTCCACTCGCCTCTCCCTTCACTCCACTCACTTCTCCCTCCACTTCACACCCCTCACTTCTCCACTTCACACCCCTCACTTCTCCACTCCACACCCTCACCCCACACTCCACACCTCTTCCTCCACACCCCTCACTCCACACTCCTCACCCCTCACTCCACACCCCTCACTCCACACCCCTTACTCCTCACCCCTCACCCCGTGTCCACAGCGCCCTGCTGCCCAAAACCCTGAACCCTGAACAACAGCTGTGTGGTCTCCAGCACACACACACTCACGCGCACACACACACACATACACACACACTTACACATACTCCAGTCCAGCATTGTGGGCAGTGGCTGTGAGTGTGATATAGCTAACAGATGAACTGTCAGCACATGTAAATCCTCCTGATCTCACGGATTACATCACTGATGATCTCATGGATGACATCATTGGCTGAGCCTGTACATTAAGCTTCTATGGACCAAATCACCTACAGGAGACAGTACAGTACAGTACAGGCCTTCAAAGATAAGGGACTTTATTAATGGTTGCAATGATTATTAGTACTAGTTTATTAGTAAGCTGAGGTTTAGTTCTGTGATTTTTCCCTTGCTTGCCTTCTTACTTACTCTTGGTCTTCTGAGTTCAGATAAAAGGGATAAAGATAGAGAAATTTATTTCTCCACTGCATTCCTTAGAGAAGAGCAGCAAACAGATTCATTGTAGCTCATGAAGGTAAATGGGTTGGTGCATGAGTGCACACTGGAATCATAATAAACATTCATCGTTTTCTTTACTGGGCTGTGAAATATTCGTCAATATGAGCTTTAAAAAGCATCATTACACCTGAGAGTTAAACACACAGGATCAGTTCCCTCACCAAGGACGTTCCAGAACGTGCTAATCTCAGGACTGACAGAAAGGCTTGCACATTCTTCTGTACCCCAAGAACAAACCAGAGAAAAGACGAGGATGAATGATGAAGGATGAATGATGATGAATGATGAAGGATGAATGATGAAGGATGAATGATGATGGATGAATGATGAAGGATGAATGATGAAGGATGAATGATGAATGAAGGATGAATGATGAAGGATGAATGATGATGGATGAATGATGAAGGATGAATGATGGATGATGAATGGCAACATGTCCTTCACCTCGTCCTCTACACGATTCAGATATTCAGTCTGTGTGTGTAAGAACCACACATGAAGACCATTCAGTCTGTGTGTGTAAGAACCACACATGAAGACCATTCAGTTTGTGTGTGTAAGAACCACACATGAAGACCATTCAGTCTGTGTGTGTAAGAACCACACATGAGGACCATTCACACATGGGCGTGTTTGAAAATCTGTTCATTTTCTAAATCTCCCCAAATCTACTCTTACTCTTAAGAGCTTCAAGAGTGAATACTGAGGGGGGAGGGGGTGGGGAGTGGAAAGATAGGGGGGAAGGAGGGTGGAGGGTGAGTGAATGAGTGAGTGAGAGTGAGTGAGAGAGAGTGAGAGAGTGGGTGAGTGAGAGTGAGTGAGTGAGAGAGAGTGAGAGTGAATGAGAGTGAGTGAGAGAGTGGGTGAGTGAGAGTGAGTGAGTGAGTGAGAGAGAGTGAGAGTGAATGAGAGTGAGTGAGAGCGAGTGAGTGAGAGAGTGAGTGAGTGAGAGTGCATGAGAGTGAGTGAGTGAGTGAGTGAGTGAGTGAGTGAGAGTGCGTGAGTGAGAGTGAGTGAGTGAGAGTGAGTGAGAAAATGTGTGAATGAGTAGCCCCTGTGCCTTAACGTAGTTGGTGTGTTATGTCATCTGTGTCAGTATCCTCTTACTCAGCACATATGAGAGAAAGTCAGGCGGCCGTTGACATGGTGTGAGATGGTGAGGGACATGGAGAAGTTCACAGTGTGAATATCTGAGAGCTGAGAGAGGATGATGGGGGTTCAGGAATTAAAAGAGGCAAATGTTTATAAAGGGAACATCGGGGTAGAAAGACCGTCCTCTACACAGGCATGTGAGCTAAAACAGAATGAACAAATACTGAATAAAACACTAGCTTCAATTTAATTATTTTGCTTTTATTTTTTATTTTGCTTTTATTTCCTTTGGGAGTTTAAGATGTGAATATGGAGTGGTAGATATGTAATCTATGCCCTAATATAACAGTTAAATATGTTATTATAAGTTAGCATAAAAAGAATGTAAATATATAGTTCAGTGGAAGATATGTAATCTAAATAAATACAAGTTTAGTGAGACAGTTCCAGTTTGAGTTAGAGTTCAGTGGTACAGTTACAGTTAGAGTTCAGTGGGAGGGTTACAGTTAGAGTTACAGTGCAGTGGGACGGTTACAGTTAAGAGTTCAGTGGGAGGGTTACAGTTAGAGTTAGAGTTCAGTGGGACGGTTACAGTAAGAGTTCAGGGGGACGGTTACAATGGGAGGGTTACAGGCATGATTTCAGTGTTTGAGCAGAACACAGCAGGGCACCACAATGGGCCTTAAACACTGGGCCTTACACACTGGAGTTTTATACACCAGAGCTTGGTAATAGCTTTCACAATCACAAACTAAGCACTATGAACCATCAATCACAAAACCAGATTAAGGCGTCCCAAAATTTATTCCAAAGATTCACAGACATTTGCATTTTAACAACAGATAAGGAATGTCATCTATACTAAAGGATATGGAATGATGCTGTATCCATCTCTCCTCTGGGAAATGTCACAGCATAAGGACTATCAGACCTGTACCATAAGGGCTATCAGACCTGTAACATAAGGACTATCAGATGTGTAACAGGCTGAACACTGAATATTGGACATAATGCAACAGTATTTTTATCTTGCGAAAAGGTGATATTCTGGAATGGTGATATTCTGGAACTGCATATGTTGTATTTTGTGAGGGGATGCAAGTGTGTTTGTGTGAGTGTGTGTGTGTGTGTGTGTGAGTGTGTGCTACAGTGTATATGTATGTGTGTGCGCACATGTATGTGCATACATTTGTCTGTGTAATCACTAAGTTGAGTGTATTGTGTGTGTGTTCATTCTAGAGAGTCTGAGTGTGTTAGTGGGTGTGTTTGTGTTTGCATGTGCAGGTGTGTGTTTATGTATGTGTGTGCATGCCTGTGTGTGCGAGTGTGTGTGTGTGCATACGTGTGCGTGTTAGTGTGTGTGTGTGAGCATGTGGGTGTGGCCGTGCGTGTGTGTGCATGCGCATGTGAGTGTGTGTGTGTGTATGCATGCGTGTGTGCGTACGTGTGTGTGCGTGAGAGCGTGTGTCTGTGTGTGTGTATGTGTGTGTGTGTGTGTGTGTGTGAGTGTGTGTGTGTGTGTTCTGTTGTCTGTCTGCTTGGCTGTACCTTGGCCAGTATGTTGCATAGCAACAGAGAAGAGGAACCTTGATGATTTTCTCTCCTAGCTGGTTTTCCAAGCCCCTGACTGTTACACAGCACATGGCACAGCTGAACACAACCCTCTGTCAGGACAGCCCTTAATGACAATCAAACCTGTGCCAATCAGGATAGAAACAACACAAGGAGAGGAAGCAGACACAGATCCAGCACACAGCACAGCACACTTGGCTGGACAGGCACGTTTTTAAGCAGTCAGAGATCACCCAGACACCTACCCACACCCATCCAGACCCACGTACTCAAACCCATCCACACCCACCTAACCACACCAAACACATGGCCTGAATTGGAGTCGAATTTATGTTGTCCCTGGGAGATGGTGGTTTGGCACTGGTTGACTGATGGATTAATGGTCACCACGACTATCTGTAGGCTCAGGTCAAGTAGCTCCACACAAAACAGTGAAATGAAAAATGTCCAGATGGACAGGAAGGAGTCAGCTAGTCTTTGGAAGAAGAGAAGAGTGAGTGAGCTACAGAGAGAGAAAAAGAGAGAGAAAGAGACATTGAGAGAGAGACCGAAAGAGAATGAGAGAGAGAGACATCGAGAGAGAGAGAGAGACCGAAAGAGAATGAGGGAGAGAAACGGTGCAGGATGTGTGCAGGATTTCTGCTATGTGCAGGATAAGAAGAGCCATTTGGAAGGAAGGTGATGAGTAGCTTATGTCTGATTGGCCCAGGTGATTTACTCACATGGTGTACAATCGCATTAACAGATGCTACAGTACAGACCAGACGTCACCTTCTCCCCTCTCACACCTCACCCCACACTCCTAACACCTGAACACACACACCTCTAACACCTCTCCCAGGAACACACACACCTCACCCTAAAGGCCCAAATGTACAGATGTAGTCATTACAACAGTTAGCTATGAAACACGCTAAGATTAGCCCTCTTTTAAAAGTGTGTCATATCTAATTTCAAGATATGTGCAGGATAGAGGCTTCCTGAGAGGGGAAGGGGACTGTTCTCATGTGTTTGAGCAACTGTTCCAGCTAAGCCCTCTGATCTTAAACTTAGGCCTGTGACCCTGACCTTAGGCCTCTGACCCTGACCTTAAGCCTCTGACCCTATCCTGAATGTTTTGAAGCCAGCCCTAAATGATAATTGATCACCCCACCCCCCACACCACAGCACTTCCTTACTACGCACTGTGGCAAAAGTCAGACGATGTGCACAAACACATTTCTGCCAATAAATCCACTGCTCCAGACATCACCATCACACTACTGCTTCAGACACCTTGTTTCTCCACATATCCCTGCTTGCCGTTAGGGTTGGGTTGAGGTTAGGGTCAGGTTTAAGGTTGGGATTGGGGTTGGGTTAAGATTAGTGTCAGGTTTAAGGTCGGGGTTGGGGTCAGGTTTAAGGTTGGGGTTGAGATTAGGGTCAGGTTTAAGGTTGGGGTTGAGATTAGGATCAGGTTTAAGGTTGGGATTGGGGTTGAGATTAGGGTCAGGTTTAAGGTTGGGGTTGAGATTAGGGTCAGGTTTAAGGTTGGGGTTGAGATTAGGGTCAGGTTTAAGGTTGGGATTGGGGTTGAGGTTGGGGTCAGGTTTAAAGTTGGGGTTGGGGTTGAGGTTAAGGTCAGGTGTAAGGTTGGGGTAGGGGTCAGAGTTGGGGTTGGGGTCGGGGAGAGTGAACACTTGTCCATCTGCTGAGACAACACTGATCTCAGCGTGTCCACACATGGCGTGTCCTGCTGTCCCTGATGGCTGGAACGTGCAGTGCCAGGATACCAAGGACAAATAGTAAAGAGGTGCCTTGTAGTGTGTGTGTGTGGGCAACTTTTGTTTCCTGACTCATCAGCCTGACCATGTACATCTCCACCCTCACTCCTGCTCGCTGGGGGAGTGGAATTGGAAACTGCATGCCTTAAGCTCCACATTCCACTCTCCAGCCCTCCCTCCTGCCCTGGGTTTGATAGCCCATATGGGGCCACCCCTGCTGGGTTGCATCCTCAGCTCTCACCAGCTTGAGACTGTAAGGACCTGATCAAAGCCTCATCTGGCAGGGCCTCTCATGTCTGGACCTTGTTCAAATAAAGCCATCTGAACCACAGGAGCTACAGCTCTCTCCTGATCGGCAATGCTGTTTGCGGATGAATAAATAATGGATAGATGGATTAGGTGGAGAGAGTGGAGAGGGGCTTCTGTGCCTTCACATTCTCCATATTTACTGCCTGCAGTAAAGTCTGATGAAGGGTGGAGAAGTTGGAGATTGTTGGAACATGTGCCTGTGTGGGTTTTTGCATTGGTGGATGTGGCTGTGGGTTTGGGTTAGTAAGTGAGCAACCCTAACCCTAACCACTAACCCTGACCACTAACCCTAACCCTACCCACTAACCCTAATCCCTAACCCTAACCACTAACCCTAACCCTAACCACTAACCCTAACCCTACCCACTTACCCTAACCCTGACTTTAACCATGGTGTATGTGTAGGGTGGAGAGGGAGCTTAGTGCTTTAGGATGGACATAGGTTGTCAGTAATGCGTCTGTGCTGGTGTGAGAGGGGAGAAGGTGACGTCTGGTCTGTACTGTAGCATCTGTTAATGTGATTGTACACCATGTGAGTAAATCACCTGGGCCAATCAGACATAAGATACTCATCACCTTCCTTCCTGTGAGTAGGTGGGTCTGGATGGGGTGGATGGGGTGGTGGGTGTGGGTGGGTGTCTGGGTGATCTCTGACTGCCTAAAAACAATAATAACTATCTAAAAAAAATTTCTATCTAAAAAAAAAAAAAAAAAAAAAATCAAGAATTTCCCCCTGGGATCAATAAAGTATCTATCTATCTATCTATCTATCTATCTATCTATCTATCTATCTATCTAACATCGGAGCAGAGTGGCAGAACAACTCAACATAGCAGCAGGATAATCTTTTGAAAGATTAAGATCTATCTTTCAACTGGTACAGGTTACTACGGCTACAAGATGCCAATGCCATGGTTTTCTTCAGACATTACATGTACTTTTAGCTCAATTATGCACTAAAATTCCAAGATGGACAACAAAGATCCAGGCCAGGCAGCCCTGCTTAAGCACGGCACACACAGAAATAACGTTTAATAGGACATGTTGGCTTGCCACTAAATTAATGATCTAAACAAGTATTAAGATCAATGATAAGCCTTAGGGCCGTTGGATGTCTGATGCCAAAAGAGAAGAAATAGATGCTGTTGTACACAGACTGTTTTAACCCTAACCCCTAAATGTGCTTTAATGTCTCTGTGACTTTACAAAATATTTTGTAATCTGTGAGATTACAAAATAACTTGATATAGAGTCATGTTCCAGCTGGAAACATGTGTACTGCTATTCATTTTTAAAAATACAACAAAAAACCTAGAGAATCTAATCCTCACCCAGAAACAGATGGTAATCTAACCCTCACCTAGAGACAGATGGTAATCTAACCCTCACCTAGAGACAGATGGTAATCTAACCCTCACCTAGAGACAGATGGTAATCTAACCCTCACCTAGAGAAAGATGGTAATGTAACCCTCACCTAGAGACAGATGGTAATTTAACCCTCACCTAGAGAAAGATGGTAATCTAACCCTCACCTAGAGACAGATGGTAATCTAACCCTCACCTAGAGACAGATGGTAATCTAAGTGATCATCAAGATATGGAAAATATGGCCCTTCTGATGACACCTTGATGTTCTATTACTCAACAAATTTAATTTAATTACAGTAACCCTAACCCTAGGTAGCCTAACCCTAGTTACACTCACCCTAACCCTAGTTACCCTAACCCCAGTTACCCTAGCCCTAGTTACCCTAGCCCTAACCCAACACATTACATGCCCATAAATGGCATGCTATTGCTGCCATTCTTGATAATAATAGACTCACTGTGGTATCGCCAGCAGAGCTCTGATTTAAAACTCACCAACCAACCCATCGAGCAGGGCTACCCTCGGCAGCCTCTGCTCTCTGGGGAAAGTTGTGCAGCATGCCGGCTGCCATCAACTCCAGGCCTGAATTTAGAAGGGCAGCCACAAAAATGTCTTTATTTTTGGAGGTGTTCAGCTCTGGTTGAATTAACACAGTACACTGAGGCAACTCTGCCTCACCAGATGATTCAATACTAATTTACTTGCACATGTGCAAACTTCTATGAGTGATATGGAAAACCAGGACTGTAATTCAATCGGAGGAGACACAGGAGAGGGTGTAGTTGCTCCGTGCCTCACCTTATCTCACCTTATCTCACCTTATCTCCAGCAACGTGACACATCCTGCCATTTGGCCAGAGAGCACTGTGTGTATGAAAAAAGGTATGGAAAGGAGATTAATACTGTGAGTGAAACCCTCTCTTCTCTCTCTCTCTGATCGAGTGGGGCATTAAGGGGCCTCTTGTTCTGCTGTTAAAGTGTAACAGCATATCACACTGGGATTCTGTTACTCCCCCACATTTACACTAACACATGTGCATGCATACACTCACAGACACACACACACACGCATGCATGCACGCGTACACACACATACACTAATACACACACACACGCATCTACACATGCACACACAAGTGCTCACGCTCACACACACACAAGTGCACACACATGCATGCATGCACTCATAATGGTGAGAACACCAGCCATAATCCCAGCCCAGATGAAGCCCCAGTGACTCCCGTATACAGCTGTGCTCCTGGGGTAAATCATTAACATCACACAACTTCTTCAAGAAGCCTTTCAAGTAGTACTTGGATAGTACATAAAATACAATTTTAATACATTGGTTTGGGGTGATCAGATTAATTGTAGTCTAGTAGCTATAAATTATTTTTGGCAGTAGATTTGCTTTTGGCTACTTTTGGTAGTAGATTACATCAAACCCGCTGCGACTTCATAAACGCTGTATGAGGTTAATATCACTCATTCCCACTCCATGTGCTCTAAACAAATATTTCATAACAACACAAAAAAAAAGCAAAAAAAAAAAAGCACGGTTTCTGTGGCTGATGTCATTCAATGTTATATCCACTAGATGGCACCAGTGAAACAGGAACTAATCAAACATGCTCCAATTACTGGAAAACATGAAGGACCAGCTAAAATCCTAAAAAAATGATTTGACTGAAAGGTAGCATCTCTAAATAAAGTCAAATACTACAAAAGGAAGGACTTCACAACTGCACTGCTGCACTGTCCCAGTATGTTTCTGAGTTTTGCACACACACACACGCATGCGCACACACATATACACACACACATACGCACACGCACACATATACACACACACGCATGCACACACACACGCGCACACACATATACACACATACACACGCACGCACACATGCACACACACACGCACGCGCACATACATATACACACACACACATGCACGTACACATGCACACACACACACTGCTCTCCTCTCTCCTTCACACACACCTCACCTCTACAAACACCTTCCCTCCCAGTGTTTGTAGTGTTCTATACTTATACAGTGTTCTGTACTCATACAGTATTTTATACTCAGTGTTCTGTACTCACGCAGTGTATTATATTCATACAGTGTTCTGTACTCACAGTGTTTTATACTCATACAGTGTTCTGTACTCAGTGTTTTATACTCATACAGTGTTCTGTACTCACAGTGTTTTATACTCATACAGTGTTCTGTACTCAGTGTTTTATACTCATACAGTGTTCTGTACTCACAGTGTTTTATACTCATACAGTGTTCTGTACTCACAGTGTTCTGTACTCATACAGTGTTCTGTACTCACACAGTGTTTTATACTCACAGTGTTCTGTACTCACACAAAAAAAGCTGCATGAAATAATGCACAGGAATGAACACTGTGAGACAGACCCCTTCCAGTGCTACATCTGTGCTGAAAAGCTGTATTGCCTGTATTACTTCACAGCCCAGAACCAGCTCCATCCAGCACCACGTACGGCTCCAAACATGGTACAGTGGCACACAGTGATTAGGACTGTAGTACAGAGGACTGTAGTACAGAGCCCATGTGGTATGTGAAGCTCACTGTGGCCCCCTATTCTTTACGAAGCATTTCCAGACTAAGGTTCTCACGTCTGTATTAATGTGATACACTTATGCAGTAGAGGCTTTTTGTGGGATTATTGTTGCAAATGTTATGAATGTTGTGAATTCCCCAGGATTCCGTATCAAGAGTCCTGGAAAACAACATCTTGAAAAGTAAACTTGAGTGAAATGTTCCAGTTCATGTGTGAGTTTGACCTACACTACCTGATACAAAATGCTATTCTACATGTGTAACATTTAGCACTATGACTGGGTAACATGTGTAACATTTAGCACTATGACTGGGTAATCGAAACAAGGCATATAAAAAAGCAGTTCAAGCTCTTCAATCAGCATGGTGGTGGGCGGAGACTCAGCACTGCGGTGGGCGGAGACTTGTCATGACTTAAAAAAAAAACGTATTTATTTATTACTAAAATGATGATGATTACATGACATGGAGCCCATTTATCGAGAAATCCAAATAAAACATGCAGTTAACATGCATGAGACACTTCTGAGTGCTAATCATACACGCGTGAGGCACACGCGTGTTCTGTACCACACGTGTGTAGGCTCTGTGAAGCAGTGAACTTATTCTCAATAAATCCACATGAAACCACACTGATTCATTTCTAAATATGTAACGAAGCCCGTTTACCATTTCAATAAGCAATCCTGTGAACATGTGAGGGTATGCAGGTTGCACATAGTGTGTTAAAGTCTCTGCTCTATTCCCACAGGGTGTGTCAGTCAAGAGAAGTCCACTCCTATTTTACCAGCAGCTCAGATCAATTTGTCAAAAATACTACATAATGTCAAAAATACTACACAATAAGCTTGAAGCAAATCTCTCTACAGTACAGATGCTACTTGTACGAAGCCTAGAAAGCTCAGATGGACTGGAGACCTGGTGCTTTTTTGCTGTTTTTCTGCACGGTTTAATGCAATCATCCATTCAGCTGCTTTCTGTGTGCTCTGTTCCTGAAACCTCTGGGCTCTAGTCATACTGTTGAGCCAGCGAGGAAGAGTCAGGTGCCCTGGATCAGAAGAGTGGCACTGCAACGGAACCACTGTACTGGAACCACTGCACCGGAACCACTATACCGTTGTTCTCAAGGAACAAGGAACTACTAGGGACCCAACTTGATAACACCAGCAGTTTCCTACATTTGATTAGCATGAACTGAGAACTGTTTGTGTGTATGAGTGTGTGTGAACTGTATGTAAGAGTGTGTGTGTGTGTGTGTGTGTGTGTGTGTGTGTGTGTGTGTGTGTGTATGAGAGGGAGTGCCAGTCAACCACTTGAGTTTTATTCTTCATGGCTTATAGCTGATTGTCATGTGTAGCTGGTACCATCTCAAAGTAATTCACAGCACTAAATAAAACGTAGAAAAAACTGTCATGAAAGCAGAAAGAGGTGATTTGTAGCACTAACAACACTGTGCTCAGCCTGTAAGTCTGGTTGTCCTGTGGCCTTGGCTAAAACACATCTTTAGTACTTCTTCTACTGTGTTCACTTCACTGTGTTCCCCTGCGCCTCCTGCTGTCCAAATGAGCAGACGTTAATTAAAGCCCTCCGGGACCTCGTCATTTCTGAGTTTCCCACCGGATCAGCTAAATGGAGAAAGCAGGGGACTTATTTCCTGTTGGCAGTGAAAACCAGCTAAAGACACTGAGATGGAGAAGGCAGCCGCACTCACTTTCTCACTATCTACAACTCCAACCATCCACACTCCTGCTCACTCTCTCACTATCTACAACTCCAACCATCCACACTCCTGCTCACTCTCTCACTATTATCAATAAATATTACCACTATTATTATAACCACTAGAATAAATAAATAACTATTAGAATAAATAACCACTACAAACAGCACTGCCATAGTGTGGCATGTTGACACTGAAAGCAACTCATAAACTCATTACACAATTATGTGACTACTCTGAATCACTGCTGTTTAAGAGTTGAACTGAACTAGGTCGTTTTAGCAGAGGGCAGATCTCTCCTTATCTCTCTTCTGATCTCTCTCTTTTGATCTCTTACCAGCTTTAATCTGAAGGGGGTCCAACAATGTCAAAAAGAGACAACATTTTTAAAACATTTCAATGGATTAAAGGCATCTGTAATAGAAAGTAAAAATTTTATCAGATACAGTGCTTGAATCAGATCCAGTCTGACTGAATCAGATCCAGTCTGAATCAGAATCAGAATCAGATTTATTGGTAAAGTATGTGGATACACACAAGGAATTTGTTTCTGGCTGATGGTATCTCTCTAATATTAATACAGTGTACAAGCTATGTATACATTAGACATTAAACCTTAAACACAAAAATATACAAACTATAAGACTGTAGAGGTTATAACGATAATCCAGTTTGTTTGAACTGGTTATAATTACAGTCCAAACTGCAGTGATCTGCGTCTTGCATGGCATGTTTCATTGTGATTATACTCCTGCAGAATTATTGTGATTATACTTCTGTAAAATTGTTCCTGAATTAAACATTTCATACAAACCTAAAACCTTCACATTAAAGCAACAGAAAACCTGTCAGAAAATCTGTGAGCTGAAGTGTTCAACTATCACACTACAAGGTCAAATGAGTGTGAAAGCACTTTTATTCCATATCACCCTGCCCTGCCAGCTTGATGCTTATTCGTCACGCAAAAGCTCATCATCTCTCACACTGATGCAGGACGGCTTTACCAGATGCATGTG
>JAOYMR010026771.1:0-11867 GCA_025802075.1 Tenebrosternarchus preto | reverse complement strand
CAGCTGCACTGTGTCTTAATGGAAACATTAACAGCTGCACTGTGTCTTAATGGAAACATTAACAGCTGCACTGTGTCTTAATGGAAACATTAACAGCTGCACTGTGTCATAATGGGAACATTAACAGCTGCACTGTGTCTTAATGGAAACATTAACAGCTGCACTGTGTCATAATGGGAACATTAACAGCTGCACTGTGTCTTAATGGAAACATTAACAGCTGCACTGTGTCTTAATGAAAACATTATGGATCAAAATGTGAAGGAGGTTCTAGGAGTCGGGTGGAGATCCTTTCACCAGCACTCCACTCCCATCCCCATCCACAGACTCCACCTTTCAACCCTGTCTGATCTGTTTCTTGGACCCCATCTAATCTATTTTTGTTCTGATCAGGCCTGTACCCATGAGCTCATGGTGGACAGGTGGTGCTCATGGTGGACAGGCGGTGCTCATGGTGGACAGGTGGTGCTCATGGTGGACAGGTGTACACTTATGTAACTACACTAAACCAGATTTCAGATGCAGTACAGCACCTACTTTGCACAGCTGGGCTAAACAATTCATCAGGTAATTAGTAGTAATTCATCTAATAAGTAATTATTGAAAACGTATGAGCAGGCGAATCAAAATGAAGGGTTTTCACATAAATCTTCAGATGTATTATAAGTTTACAGAGTAACAATTCTGACAACAGCTCAGATGTTCCTCTGGAAAGGAGGGCGAAACGTTACGTCATTACAGCAGGTAGTAAACAGGTAATAAACAAACTCTCAGGACAGCAGATCTTAAATTCTCTCCATTACAAATACAAACAAAGCAAAGCTTATGCACGTTTACTGTGATCAGTAAAATCTTATAAATGACTGAAGACCTGATTACAAACACATTCTGCCATGTGTTCATAGTTACAGAGGATTAAACATGAATCACACCCTACAAACACCCTCTGTGCACCAGACATGTGGAATCGTCAGAGTCTGTAAACAGTAGGTCGCTTTTCAGCAGGACATGGATTTGTGCCAGTCAGTGTATGTTCAGGCAGTTTGGATATATGGATGTGTGTGTAAACAGCTTTATATTAGAGCTATCAAGCACATGGATGCGCACACACACACACACACACACACACACACACACACACACACACACACACCGGTTCCAGCAACATCTGGATCGCTTTCATATGATTCTAATGTTAACATGTCTTCCTGAGGCTTGTTGTCATGGTTAACCATGGGAGGTCATTCATGGGCATTCCAACGTTAAGCGTAGTTTAAAAAGGGTCAGACTGCCAGCAGGTCATGTGACCACAGGTCATGTGATCACTGTGGTTCTGAACGAGTGTATCGAGGGGGGTCTGCTGCACTGTTCAGAGCGCGTCGACGGTAAATATTTGACCCTGTGTGTTCATGTGTGCTCTCTGTCCTCACACCGTAGGTGATGAACCAAACACACAGGCAGGAAACTGCCCAGAGGCTGCCATGGCAACATGTCGCCTGGGTGACGGTTCCAAACAATCAGCTGATCATAAGTCAAATAGATCACAATTTAAATAGTTCAAATAATGAACAAAAAACCATCACAAACCCGTCACAAAAGAGGGACTTTGAACCTGGTTCAAGAGGGGAAGCAGCTCTACTCTGTCTTTCCATATCACAACAGAAACATGCCAAAGTGCTGCAGCTTATCAGTGCAATTCACGCCTCAGTGAAGTGAGAAAGGAAAGAAACACCCGGGGGGGGCGTCTCGAACGTGGAGCTGATACGTGCTCAGTCCACTCGACGCCCTGCTCTGACGGGCCGAGAGGCCGCGGGACGGCGTACGTGTGCGGGACGGCGGGGTTCTCGCCGAGCTCCCGGGCAGGAGGGACACTGTAGTCACGGCGACCCAGTGCCAACGCCATCTGCCCCAGCATGCCGTGTAGGGTTTAATTAAGCCCAGTAAAGGTCAGCCGAACACCACCTCCCTGTCGGGCATGACCCCCCCCCGGGGGACGGCTGGAGGGCAGATAACAGCACCTCCGCCAGAGAGGCAAGGGGACAGTTGGTACAGCAGCTGATGAGAGGAAAAAATTGTTACAGCTGGTTAGGCTGTGCTGGGGGGGGCGGGGTGTGCATGCATGTGTGTGTGTGTGTGTGTGTGTGTGTGTGTGTAGATGTGTGTGTGCATGCGTGTGTGTGTGTAGATGTGTGTGTGCATGCGTGTGTGGATGTGTGTGCATGCGTGTGTGTATGCATGCGTCTGCGTGTGTGTGTATGCATGCGTGTGGGGGTGTGTGTGTGTGGGGGTGTGTGCATGCGTGTGTGTGTGCATGCGTGTGCGTGTGTGTGTATGCATGCGTGTGCGTGTGTATGCATGCGTGTGCGTGTGTGTGTGTGCATGCGTGTATGTGTGTATGCATGCGTGTGCGTGTGTGTGTGTGCATGCGTGTATGTGTGTATGCATGCGTATGCGTGTGTGTGTGTGTGTGTGTGTGTGTGTGTGTATGCTTTCTACAGCCTTCTTGAACTTGGGTAGTCCAGTAATGTAAGGTTTAGGTCATGGAAGAATGGAGAAAGAATCCAGCTGAGTGAGTGAGTGTGTGAGTGAGTGAGTGAGTGAGTGAGTGAGTGAGTGAGTGAGTGAGTGTGGAGTTTTTGATGTTCCCTGCAGAGCCAAACAATTCCATCACAGCCGGGCAGAATGAACAGACTGAGCTGAAGCAACAACCAATTCCACACAAACTCATTAAACCACGATATCTCAGCTCAATCTCTCCATATTTCTCTCCCTCCCTCCCTCTCTCTCGCATAGCAGGTCACCAGTAGGGTGTTGTGTAAAAGGCCTGCAGTCATTGCCGCTGGCAACCTCTGCACAGAATCGATCTCCCTGCAGCTCTTACAGTCATGAATCTTCAATTAACAGTCAGCAAGTCCAGTGAGTCCAACAAGCTTATTACACTTATTACAGTCCAGCTTCCAAGCAGCCAAACGAGATTAGATCAGCTACACTGGAGAGCAGAACTCACTGACACGGAAACATTCATAAGCATGAAGTAAAAGGTGAGATGAGCAGGTGAGATGAACAGAGAAGAGAGGAGTGGAGAGGGAGGGATCCCAGAGGTGGGGTACGGTGGAGAGCAGGCCCTTCCCTCTGGAGAAGACGGTGAGAATTAACTCAGCATCCGGAGGGAGGGACGTGACGTAGAGCAGAGCCCACGGAGGCCTCACTCTCCTCCCAGGTGAGAGAACAGGGAAAGATCTACGACCTGCAGCCCCATGGGAGACTCTTCTCAGACTGAGACGTGCCAAGTAGATTAATCGGTATACATACACATCGTCCCCACACACACACACACCACTGACGTTTCAGGAGGGAGACGGGAGAGAGATGTGATATGGGGAAGAGAGACTCTTTGTGCTGGGTCCATTTATCCATTTATGTTATTTTTTCATTATTTTGATTGTTGTTGCTGTTAAACATTAATGTCCTCGCACAATTGTTTACAGATTTTTTTACACAACTTTTGTACTGCTTTGGCACAATTGTATAATCACAAACACGCCAATAAAGCATTAAATACAAAAACATTATTAAAAGCATTAAATACAAAAAAAATTAATGAAAGCGAAAGAGAAGCTATTTTTATTTTGTTTTTACTAAACAGTTAATGAAAACACTAAACAGCCCCCTCCCCTCCCCCCGCTCTCCCCGGCTTTTTACACTAAACCACTAAAACGTAAACAAACTCTTCCTGCCACCTCCACATACATGAAACATCTCACAGTTAACAAGTTTCAAATGCACCTGCAAGTGCAGGACTTCAGGAAGTCTGTCCAGTGTCCTGACAGCTCCCGACTCCACACTCACACTCTCGCGTGTTTAATCCCCGCCCAACTCCACACTCACAGCCTCACGTGTTTGAACCGCTCTGCTCCAGAGCAAAAGGCTAAATGTTAGCATTAGCATATTGGCATTTCAAGAGTGTGTGTGTGTGTGTGTGTGTGTGTGTGTGTGTGTGTGTGTGTGTGGGAGCGCACACCCTTGTGTTAGATACTCTGGGAACACGTTTCTCATCCTCTGTGTCTCCTCCGTGTGACTGCACGCCCCTATTTCGCTGACCTGAGATCACCTCACCAACAGCACCACAGGTCCAGGACTTCATTTATGGCTGGTGGTGGATCATTAAGGTGATAATGATGTGAATGTCCCCAATTTGATTCCACAGCCAGTTCACAGCACCAAACAAACAACTTGGCCCCGCCCCCAACCATATAGGTGGGATGATGTAATGAAACAGGAACTCACTGAATGGTTCTCACATGTAAATGGAGGAAAGCCTCTTGTTGCCCTTCCCTTCCCTCTGGCAGACATGAAAAGAAACACTACAATCAGTCCAAATAACCTCGTCAGACACATGCAGAATCTAAAAGTTGTTTAGAATCACATGAATATGATGAGAGTCTACTACCATTGTACTTCCTGGCCCTGATCTTCAGCACAAGTTTTCTCAGAAGAGCCCAAAGGCTCCGAACAGTCAGGCAGGACCAGAGTGACCAGTGGGGGCCTCTGTTTGGTCCAGAGGAGCGAGAACACCACCATGCTCCTACTGCACAAATCACCTCATTTACAACTATGAAATATAGAACACAGACACGTTTTTAAACTAAGAATAAACACTTTCCACCGACTAACCATCCAAAGCTTAGAGATTTGAATCAAAGTAGTGTCATGTGCAGTAGGCCTGGCTGCTCTGTTACTCAGCTCTGATCAGACCCAGAACCTTCTGGATCTAGGATTTGGAAGAGTAAAAAAAAAAAAAGTAAATATTGCAAAGATGCAGCACAGTTCCACTTCCCCAGAGTCATGTAATGCCCCTCCCTCTAGATGTGGCTGCACAGAAAATACTGCACAGAAACAGCAGGGGGCAGAGCTGAGCACAAACCAGTACCACTTTCCTTAAGTCTCTCATACAGGGTCCTGCATGTCAGACACCAACACACACCGCCCAACACCAACAGGACCCAACACGCGCCACTCAACACCAACAGGACCCAACACGCACCACTCAACACCAACAAGACCCAACACCAACAGGACCCAACACGCACCGCCCAACACCAACAGGACCCAACACGCACCACCCAACACCAACAGGACCCAACACCCACAGGACCCAACATGCACCGCCCAACACGCACCGCCCAACACCAACAGGACCCAACACCCACAGGATCCAACACGCACTGCCCAACACCAACAGGACCCAACACGCACCACTCAACACCAACAGGACCCAACACCCACAGGATCCAACACACACTGCCCAACACCAACAGGACCCAACACGCACCACCCAACACCAACAGGACCCAACACCCACAGGACCCAACACGCACCACCCAACACCAACAGGACCCAACACCCACAGGATCCAACACGCACTGCCCAACACGCACCGCCCAACACCAACAGGACCCAACACGCACCACTCAACACCATCGGGACATAACAGCACGCACCTTTGCTCTTCAGGATGGGTGTGGCCTCCGATCCCTGTTGAAGGTGGGGACATTTGTTCATGTTAATGAATGTAACGGCACGTGTAACGATGGGTTACAGGCAGCCTGTGTATGTGAAGTAAAACCTGGTTCCCGCACAAGAGCAGGATGCTTTCATCATGTGATGTGTAATAAAGGCAGCATGTGAGCAGCCTCAGTCTGACACTCCACACCCAAGGGCATCGTGGGGAGGAACGTCTCCTCCCACCTTCACTGAGGAATTGGTGAACGTGAGATATTCATAAAATGTTTGAAAAATAAGCAAAAATAAATATATTCATGAATTAATTTCTTTTTACCAAATAATCTGAGCAGCACAGTGTCATGGATCTAGAGCTGCTCTGGGTGCAGGTGATGTACTGAGTGTGTCCTCTGTTCTGTGGGTGCAGGCGATGTACTGAGTGTGTCCTCTGTTCTCTGGGTGCAGGTGATGTACTGTGTCCTCTGTTCTGTTTATCTTAAATATCACTCCTTCACCCATAAATATGGCCCTGCGTGTGTGTGTGTGTTTTTTTCTCCTCCAAATGCGTTTTATCTGCCAGCTGTCTAGACTATGACAGCCAAACTGGAAGCCCTTTGAAGTGTGAAGTGTTGGGGATATGCTCATGTAATTATGTGCGATTCTCCTTATAAATACACAAACAAACAACAACAAAAGAGCACATTCTCTCTTCCTCGTGGGTTCAGTGGAGGGCCTTTACAGACGCCAGGAATCTAGCAAAGTGAAAATCTAGCAATTTCACTGTTCAAACTGTTCAAACAGGCGTCGTTTTTAAGTAAAGCTACAGGTCATTGACAGCATACAGAGAACAACGATTGTCATCCAGTTTTACTCGTTGCTAATTGGATCTGTTTGGCACATTTTGTTCATTTGTGAAGGAAGGATGAAAGCAGGACACTGAGCATCATCTGTGCATGAGCTTCCTTCACCACCACCACCACGAGCTTCCTTCACCACCACCACCACGAGCTTCCTTCACCACCACCACCACGAGCTTCCTTCACCACCACCACCACGAGCTTCCTTCCCTCCTCCTCACCACCACCACCACCACCACCACCACATAGAAGTTAACTGTGATATAATAATTATCTTAGAGGTTAAAAGGCTATTCAGGGCTTTGGCAGTGTTGTGATTTATATAGTTACACCAATAAAGCAGAGAGAGAGAGAGAGAGAGAGAGAGAGAGAGAGAGAGTGTGAGAGAGAAAAGATCTGGATCACTTCTCACACACGAACATAAACAACCTTTTACTGTGGGGATCAGCAAACACATCAAACTGAGTCACTAAGCAACGTACATATATGAACCCTAGACTCACTCACACACACACACACACACACACACACACACACACACACACACACACACACACACACACACACACACACACACAAAGTGTTCAAATACAGGATACTAGGTCACTGCACAATGTTTACACACACACAAAACGTGCGAGACTGAACATGCACACAGAGAGAGAGAGGGAGGGAGGGAGGGAGAGAGGGAGGGAGGGGTGAAACCCTGTAAGAGTTCCTGCAGGTGTGTGAACACTTGATTTAATTAAGTTGTTTGTCAGTGCACAAAAACTCCAAACATGCCCCACAGACTCGTTAAGGAGCAGTAATATGAGAGGTGATCAAAACTCCAGCAGTCACTGACTCTCACACACACACACACACACACGTGTAATTAGCACTGAGCTAATGCTCCATGTTAATATGAGAGGTATTCATACACTCCAGCACACGCGCGCGCACACGCGCACACACACACACACACACACACACACACAGGTAATTAGCATTGAGCTGATGCTCCACACTAGAAAAAGAAATGCTGTGACGAAGAGCTTGATTGGTTAATCTTTCTAATCAGGCAGCCATGAAGGGGCGGGGCCAGGCATTTTCCAACACCACCGGGAAACACAGACTGGCCAGTTAAGAGCTCTGCTTCTGATGAGTGACGGATCTTAATCAGCCCACATACCCTCTCCTGATAGGAGGAGGATGAGAGAGGGAATGAGGAAGAAGGAAGGAAGGAAAGAAAAGGGCCAGACAAGATTTCACTTTAAAATACATGAGTGTTTCTTAAATACAGCATTTACCATTTGTGAATATGTGTGTGTGTGTGTGTCCGATGCTCTGGGTGCTGCCCTCATCACAAGTGTCAGCTGCCCAACCTGGAGGAGATGGGAGTGGGTCCTGCTGTACAGGACATGTCCTGTAACACCGTCCTTGAGTTTTAACTTGTAAGCGATTGACAATGAGCACCACCACTCAAACAGTCCAAGAGCAGAGAAACTCAATATCAGCTGTTCATGAGCCACACCCACCAACCCACCAACGGCAGAGCCACACCCACATGTCTGCTCATTGCTCAAGGTGCCGTCCTCAGATCCCTCCGTAACTCCACCTCCCCTGGAGGCCTCAGCAGCGCATCAGGACAGCTAGAGGAGCACATCAGCGGTGGGACGAACTGCTCCACCCTGTTCCAAGCAGGCTGACGTAGCCATATGTTTCACAGCTTGTGTGGTAGAATAATTACTCCATCCTCCGCAGGTTCCATCCCTCGTTCTCTCTCTCTATCAGCCGCCACACATCCCTCGTTCTCTCTATCAGCCGTCACACATCTTTCACGGCTGCAGGAGAGAAGTGACGTGGTCACAGGACCACAGGACCCGAGAACGTCCACGCGCAAGAGGCCTGTCTGGTGGGGTTGCTAAGCAACGGGCAACCAAGCAGCTGAGAGTGAAAGGGTGAGAATGCAAGGAGGCGGACCTTAGTGCACACTGGAGAACAAGACCAGCCAATCATAGCATGAGCCTGGAGCCCCACCCTCCACCACACACACACACACACACACACACACCCGGAGAAGCAGACTGTGGTGTCCTGGTGTAAGTGGAGTGATGTGCAGATCCGCAGGAGCCAGGCTCCAAGATGGTCATGAAGCTCTCCTCCAGGAGGAGAAGAGGGGGAGGTGGGGAGGAGCGAGAGAGGAGTGAAGAGGCTGTTCCAGGACCCTGCTGGAGCGTTGATGGTGAGGACAGTCATCAGAAGCACAGTAAATGTGAGCAAGCATTTGTAACAAATATGAACAGCTCAGAGGAGAAACACACGTGCCTGTGGAGACACACCAATGTCTGGTCAGAGATGTGTGGTGGGAAGATGATGTTGCTCGTGGTTTTACCATGGTAACAATGCTGATGCCATAGTGCTTTTGTTCTGCTCAGCCCTCCGTTCTCTCCTCCACCCACTCCACCCATCCCCCGTTCTCTCCTCCACCCACTCCACCCATCCCCGTTCTCTCCTCCACCCATCCCGTCTTCACACATGTACTCGTTTTCCACATCAAAGGAGTCACCCCGTTCCAGAGCCTGAACTCAAACACTGTGTGTGTGTGTGTGTGTGTGCGCGCACGCATGATTGCTACTCGGTATATAATTGAGCATTTTCTTTGTGTTTTATTCAGCTACAAATCATTATCTGCTTTCAATTTCTCTTTGTGTAATATGCAACGTGTGTGTGAGTGTGTGTGTCTGTGTTTAAGTGTGAGAGCCCATGATTACAGACAAGCTCACCCCTGCCTGGAAGCACTGCCTGTGTGGTGGACAAACAGCCCTATAGGCCTGAACCCAGAGGTCACCTGGCACCTTCCAGGACTCAATACAAGTGTATCAGGACACAGGACATATGACTCACAGGAGTGTGCGCGCACACGCATATACATGAGTGTGTCAGATAAGGTGTATGACTCCACAGATAGTGTGTGTATCTACTCGACTTCTAAATTTGCGTCAGATGGGGGGGGGGGTCTATGACAACATGATGTCAGACACACTCAGACCTGGTCGTCTCAGAGCACAGACTTAGAATAAACATAACCATCTATTCCACACATCTACTGAAACTACAGCTCATCCCTGCAGGAACCTCTAACCCCCGGCTGGGTACAATCTGTCTCACTACCCAGGGTTCGTCTGTAATTACAGCTGTTTTTTTTTTCATTTTAATCAAGGGGAGACAATGTTTTACTGTACCCAGATCAGATCCAGCACCTTCTGTGCTTCTGATGCATAGCTACACATGATATCTAGAACTTTGTGTGTGTGTGGACATCCTCCACGACTATAGCAACATGTTTGAATAATAAAGATCACAAATGTGCGCACACACACACAGAACAGAGTACATATAGCTCATGCCATGTTCAATGAGAAACACCATTTCTCAAACTGAACCAAGTATAACTAATGCTGTTGACATCTCTGAGGCTTTTGGGGGAAGGAGTGAGTGTGTGTGTGTGTGTGTGTGTGTATGTGTACACAGACCAACATGAGCTCTTTCACATCGATTTCATATTTCATTAAATCACTGCCAAGACTTTCAGTCTTAAAAAAAAATTACTACAAAATTTTGCCAACTGAACCCCCCCCCCCCACACACACACACAAACCTGTCCTCCAGTACAGTCATGTGAAAAAGTCAGGACACCCCATGAAAGCATAACACAAACACGTAGACATTTGATCTTCATTTTAACAACGGCCCTTCATTTAATCACCACTATTAAAAACACCTCAAATTAGAATTAGGTTCATCACATCAGCTGCAAATGATTAGACCATCATGAGAGGGTTTTAGATTAGACTGTGGATGGAGCGGGTTTTAGATTAGACTGTGGATGGAGCAGGTTTTAGATTAGACTGTGGATGGAGCGGGTTTTAGATTTAGATTGTTGAAGTGAGTGGTATCACCATGGCGATATCCACAGAGTCTCTGAGGCCTTCAGAATGAAGGTTGTAGATGCATATGAGTCTGGGAAGAGATTTAAAACGATCTCAAAACAATCAGAAATCAGCCGTTCCACTGTTCAGAAAGAGTGGAGAACATTTAAAACAACTGCTCAGGCTGTTCTAGCAAGATCAGCACGAGAGCAGACAGAAAAATGCTTAAAGAAGAGTCTCCAACGATCTGAAAATATCATCACTGGGCCTACAAGTAGCTCCTCCCACAGTTCTTGTCAAAACGCATCTACCATCAGAAAGAGACTGAAGAAGTTTGGTTTTCATGGGAGGTGTGCAAGGAGGAAACCCTTACTGTCCACAAAAAACACCAGAGAAGGACTAAAGTTAGAACATCAAACAAAGACCAGCACTTCTGGAACAATGTGCTCTGGACAAATGAATCCAAAGTTTCATTGTTTGGCACAGTAACAAGCTCATCCCAGTTGTGAGTCATGGAGGTGGAGAGGTCATGGTTGGGGCTGCTTTGCTGCAGCAGGGCTTGGCAAACTCTCCACCACAGAACCCATGATGAATATCTTCCAGTCAATATCAGAGAGATGGTTACAGGAGGCATCCAAGAGAGGTTATTTCAGCCAAAAGGGGAAATACCAGCTATCAGGACGTCGTGTCCCCCGTTTTGTTTTTTTGTCAAATTTTCATCATTTTTGCAAAGGTGACATCACTTATCAATAGATGTTTGAAAGATCAAATATTGGTACGTCCATATTTCTCAATAAAGAACTAAATATTTGAATGGTGTCCTAATTTTTTCACGACTGTGTGTTCCACAAAGAACCAGTCAAAATCAAACACACACACACACACACACACACACACACACACACCCACCCCCCACTGCAGTGAGAACTAGAACATTCTGCTTCAAAACTGCTACTCTCACTCATTCATTATGTACTTGATTTCAAACCAACAAAATTGACAAAACTCAGTAATTTCTGGCATGAATCTGCTTTTTGTCACTGAGGAAAAACTCTGTCCATCATTATATCATTTGGAATTATTAAATATAATGACCGACTTCAAAGTACCAGGGGAAAAAAGTCACTACTGCCTGTGTTAATAAAAATAATAACTGTGTTAACCAATCATAAGTGCTCAGAACAGTTGTTTGTTGCTGGGTGAAGCTGGCAGACGTTATTTCCTGGATGAGAGCGGTTTCCACGGCAGCTGTGTGAGTCAGTGGCTGTTGAGGTCCTGATGAATATTTAGAGGAACACGGACCAGAACATCAGCAGGGCCGCCGTGGAAACCTGGGCCATCATCCAGAAAATGACCGCTAATGAGAGAACAGGACATGCCCAGACAGAGCCACGCCCACACTGCACCCCAACACTGGGCTTATTACCCTGCATGAGGGTGTGTGGGGGTAGACAGAGGGAGGAGAGAGAGAGGTGTGCCAACAGCAAACAAAACAGCACAAACACCCCCCCCCCCCACGCCACTTGTACTGTGAACTCTGCCCAGGAGCAGTTCGATGTTGGTGCCATTTGCTGCAACTAGAAATGAACCTCTGAAT
>JAOYMR010026766.1:0-17315 GCA_025802075.1 Tenebrosternarchus preto | reverse complement strand
TGCTGGAGCTTCTTTATTCTACTGGCAGGCAGGCCGGCTAGCACAGCATTGCAGTAGTCCAGTCGACAGGTGACAAAAGCATGAACAAGAGTTTCAGCAGCAGAGTCATAGAGTGAAGAGCGGAGTTTAGCAATGTTTCCCACTAAGCCTAACCCTGAAAAGATACTGGTAAAACTGGTCTATGATCAGTCAGCAGATCACTCACTGGAATACTGATTCAACAGCTGTTCCTCATCTCCTCCTGGTTTGTTTCCCTATTTACATCTTCTCCACAGTGTTTCTCATTGCGAAGTATTGCCTTCTATTGGCCTTTGAGAAGCATAACAAGCATTATATCTCCTGCCCTTTTTTCTGCCCTTCAACCTGTTGTCTTCCTGTTCTCAGTTTTTTTTTATTTTGCCTAGCCCTCTGGTACTGTAGCTTGTATTTGGATTCTGACCTCTGTTTGTTTTTTGATTACCCCTGTAGGTTTTGCGCTTTTGTCTGAAAAGAGCTATACAAATTAAAAGAGTTATACAAATTAACTTGCTTTGTATTGCCAGTGATTATACTGACCCTAAATGTATTATTTGTGGGGCAGGTAACAACTGTGTGGGTGTGTGCCACAGGAACCAACACACAAAGCATGTGGAACTAAAGAAAAACAAAAACATGTTGAACTACAATAACTGAACAAAACCGCTAGGAGGGGCCACTGTCACCCCCTGCTGGCACATTCAGGGATGAAGTAATTTATTCAGTTTGTTATTAAAACGCGTTTGTACGGCTCCTGACTCCTCCAGGGGCCTATGTGATGTTTATTATGTTATTATGTTCATTATGTTATTAAAGCACCTATGTGATGTTAATTCTGTTATTGTTTCACGTGTGTTCATATATGCGTCTTTGGCAGTCTTTGCATTCTAAAACAAACACATACAAACAACAACATTAAAAATACAAGGTGTAAACGACTGTGTGTCCCATGGTTCACGTTTAACCAGATCACCTGGGACAAATTATACCAGGTGTGAACGGGACCTGAGGATACGCTCAAAAATTCCATTTGTGTGTATAACTGGCATTTTCATTTTCCTGAATCATATCAAACAATTCGCATAGTTCCTCATTAGTGCCACTAGGGTTTGGGAGAACTGGGGTTTAGAAGATGTATAACTGCAAATTGCCTTTTGCTACAACTGAGGATCAGCTCAGAGGATAGCACATTTATCTTCATTACTTCTAAATTGATCCCTTTGTTTTTCACACATACTGGATGCCAAATTTAGTACAAAAGTAGACAATATTACATGTTATATATAGATAATATTACATTGTATATTTTGTTTAGTTTATTTTATACTCTTTTTTGTCACAAAGCTCGTGTTTTTTGGAATTAAACATTTATGATAGTTGCCCTAAATGCAACACGCAGTTTCTTTCAAGAGCCACTTACGTTTGAATGTTGACGTTTTTAGAAGCTGAGAGCAAGAGAGGAGGGGAGTGGAGGTCTAATGTAACAAAAAGGCGGATCGCAGATACGTTCGACCCGCTGTAATGTTCGTTCATCACTTAGGCGACTTGGGGAACGTTATTCACGTTAGTGGTTTGACTTACAGACTTTCACGTGTTTCAGTTTTAACGCAAGGGCAGCATGAGCGCAGACTGCACGAGTTACTATAGCGCAGACAAACTGTTCGTAAACGCCTTCACCTGCCCTAAACCGGACGGTGACGCCGCTGCTGTTTTCTGCTGCGGTTTCAACGACATCAAATACTGCTGCGATGATCCGAACAGTTTTTTCCCTTATGAATACGGCTACATGTGGTGGTTGAGGTAAGAAACCGCTTTATCCTCGTGGTTATTCAGATACGCGCCATGCAACTCCAAGCACACCGACTCCACGCGCGTAAAGGCTATGTGAAACAAAGCATAATGACAACTCCAAAACGCACCAGCGTACACATCCATTAATTAACGGCTAGAGCGCGTGTGATGGATGAATCGTCTGCATAGATCTGCAACAGTAGTAAAAAGCCATCGCATATCCACTTCTGCGCGCATTCTCTTCCCAGTGAAAAGGCGGGTTTTAGATACCTTTCAGTTATAGCAAATATGAAGGATTAGCACAGATGTCGACTCAGTTAACATTAAATTACGCAAAAGAAAAACAAGGTTTAAACTAATTTTGTTCGCTGAAATTCCGCTAGAAGCTCAACGACCCTGCTCAGTTTTAACGTGCCGAGTCGCGCGCGTCTTCCAATAGGACAAGCGCGTGATGCAGGTGACTGAGAACCTCAACATCCTTTGGTGTTTTTAATTAAACTTTCTTATGGGTTCTGTATACAATAGTTCTTAGAGTGTGGATGGTTGTTTTTAAGCGTCCTACCGTAATTAAAAGTCCTAAGGAGTGCATATAAACCAAGGGTGTTAGTATCTCGTTCCCACACATATTATGGTAATTACACCCAGAACAGTGTCTGCACTTGATATCTCACTCCAATGTGCGTCTGTCAACCTCGGAAGAACAGCATTAACAATTCACATTCTCAGTGCAGTAACCCAGTGCAGACAGTGATAATAGCAGTAGAGAGGATGTGATCTCAATAAATGAGGAAAAGTGCTCTATGTCGCTGTGTTGAGTAAATCGAGCCGATGTGACAACTAAGACGACGCTGATCTTGTGACGTGCAGAACATTTTGTTAGCTCTGTGCTAATGTAATTCAGACTTTGAGTACACAAGTGTGTAAACAGCACAGTGTGAGACAAACATTTATTCTGTTACTATGTAACAGAACTGTGAAAGCAAATGATGGTGTTGTTTTTCATACTCCTACATGCAAAGAAGTTAGAAGTTATCAAAGAAGTTATCAGAAGTTATCATCTTGGTTTCCTGTTCATTTGCATAATTCATTTTCTTGCATTGAAGTTTTGTTTTTGACTATCTGTTTAGTTAGTTATAGATGAAAAGCAATTTATGAACATTTACATAAAAACATCTAACCATGTGGTATAACTTTATTCTCTAAATATTAAATTCTTAAAATTCTGTTATCCTATATTCGTTTTAAACCTGTCTTGTGTTTTTCAAAGAATGCTCTGTAAAAAGAAACTGCTGAGAAGGATAACTTATAATAGTTTTATTTGACTCTCAAAGAATTGGATTATTTTGATGTCTCCTATAGATTAACTATAGATGCACATGTTGTTAATCTACAGTTGGTTGAAATGCAGATGATTCTCAACAAGATTGAGGTTAGAGTTGGTGTTAAGGTTAGGGTTAAGGTTACGGGTAGGGGTAGGGTTAGAGTTAGGTTCAGAATTAAGTTTAAGTTTTTGGCTGAGGTAAAAGTTAGAGCTGGGGTTAGGTTTAGGGTTAGATTTAATAGAAATGACTGTATTTAATTAAGATTCTAGTTGATTTAATTGAAATTACAGAGAATGTTAAACAAATCTTCTATAAAACATCTATAGGGACCATCAGTTTTACCAAGAACTGATTGATTCATGTTTCATGTTACATTCTGAATTAAATATCTCTCTCTAGGTAAACTAGTTGCTGGTTGGGCTGACCCCAGTCCTACTGGCGTCTAACTATCTTTTTGACTGTCCTTCAGCATATACACAACACCCTTCTTATCTGACGGTCGTTCTGATTTGGATCTGAACGTAATCCAAACACCTTCTTAGTGGAGGTCACTTCTTGGTGTTTCACACCCCATCCTTAAGACCAATCATCTAGTTGTTGATTCCACCTTAGACCAATCATGTCACCCCACACCATCACTCTTCTTCCACATCATCTCTTTCTTCTATTTAAACTTCTATATTGTTAATAAACTTTAGAGCATCTTCTTGACACCTGTGTGTTGTGAATTTGTTCTCCGAGATCTCGTAATGAGGCATACTGAGGGCTGAGCTCATTTTTGGTTGAACCCTGAAGGTACTCTATGTCATTTGGACTGAACAGAGGCAAAACCTAACAGACATCAACATTTCATAACTGCTACCGACACTTTGAAGCAGGGGTCCAGCCATCCAGGGGTGTTAGATGTGTCCAGTTTGTATTAATGTTAGATGACTGAATAAGTTACACTGTAATAGCCAGTGGAACTATTATTTTCAAAGATAAGTTTTAATAAAATTTAACGGTTAAAATTAAACACATCTATCGTCCCATAATTCACATATGTAACATAATGACTTTCTCTGGAACATTAAGAGCATGAGTCTGGAAGGCCTGAGGAAATCAAAAATTAGACTGGGAAAGTTATGTGGAATCTATCAGGAGCCAGTTAAAAAAGCTCACTACTGCCCCCTGCTATTGTTGTATAGATTTTATTGATTGTAGTTATGTATACCTTCTCTCTATCTGTTTCTCATGCTCTATCTGTTTCTCACAAACACACACACACACTCTCTCTCTCTTCCTCTCTGTGTCTTTCTCCCTCTCTCTGTCTGTCTCTCTCTTTCAGTGTGGGGGCTCTGGTTGGGTTGTCCATAGCTGCAGTGGTTCTGTTGGCCTTCATCATCAGTGTCTGTGTACTCTGCTACCTGTTCATCACCACCAAACCCAGAGGACTTGACAATGGACTGTCTCTCCAGGTGTCAGGTATGGACTTAACCATGCACCCACATTATTACACACACAACATTATCATAACAAAGGACTTGGTAATAACCTGTACACAAAGACACACAGAAAGATGGGCACATGAACACTTAGAGACAGTATAGAGGCCTGAGCTGACATACACACACACCTTAAAGGACCAAACTTCAAAAGCAATAACAGGTTTTATAATGTGAATTGGTAGCAGAGTTTCAGAGTGAAAGTGAACATTAATTTTTTTTTATATTCAAGACACTTTTTCAAGTAAGCATCTTCTTTAAGATGCTGCATGTCTCCAGTGACTTCTACTCACTGGAGCTATGAATGAAACCCCCTAAACTGTTATAGACTCCGAGTGTAATCCTCACTCCAGTTCAGAGTGTACTCCTAACAGTTCAGCCCAGTGTAGTCTTTCCCCTCTAACCACACCGTTTCAGTTCAGCCCAGTTCTGGAGACCCAGATATCCCATTTCAAATGCTTGGTCTGTTGCTCTAGTGACAATGGTGGATTAAGGGGGTTTTGGGGAACTACTAGGAAATCCCATTTTGATTGCCATAATAATAATTAATTTTTCATGTTTACTAGTTTAGTTTTATGTTTAGTAACTGTTTGTAAACATTGACTGCCTGAAGGATGTGCTGGGGTGCTGTAGGATTTAGTGATGCTCCTACTTAAACCTGCACAATTTCACTGATCAGTGCTCATCTGGATTACCTGGCAGAGCAGAGCAAACACCAAACACTGCAGGGATGAGACTTTTAAGCACCTGAGTGTGGGAAGTATTTACTTATCGCTCTGGATGGGCACTACCAGCTCAGGTGAGGATTCCTGTTTACCCCCCTGTCTGACTGATCTGTAATGCCGTAATGGTGTGCAATGCTTGCAATTAAGGCTGTAATTGGATCTGACACTCAAACAGTTCAGGAAATGGCTCAGGAAATCCTTGCGGCTGTGGCTGAGTGAACAGGCTCATGGTTACACTCACGCTGGAACATGACACTGCTGTAATCGGAGCCGTGAATCTTCCACAGCATAGTTATTTCTCCCACTGCTCGGGGGAACATGCTGGATTTGCACACAGTTTTAGCCAGTTCTGGGGGAAACAGCTTCTTCAAGGGATTGCGTGTAACCAACTAGAGTGAAACTATACTAACTGATTATCATACAAAGACTCCAGGAAAGTAAAGTAAACCAGTCCCAAGTAGTAGTAAGAGAATTTGTTGATCAAGTTTATTAAAACATTAATGTTTCAATGCTAAAAATAATAAGCTTTAGAACTTGGCCAATGTTTAACACATTTTATGCTTATTTCCTAGTACGATAAACAGAGATTAGCAAATATCCATGCCAACTCAAACTGTAGAGCAGAGGAGAGCCTTGTAGGCTCTCAAGGTAGGTAATCTGACCAATTAAATATTAGATCACACACACTTATTTTCTATTCACTTTTCCTACTTTATAAACCCATCGGTTCTACCCATTGTTACTGCAAATTGCTGATGTCTCTTCACCCAAGAAGGACCTGCTAGCTGCTCATACCCTCCAACTGTCCTGCATCCTACAACCCTTTATATGTTTCTCTACTTATTATGGTGGTTTTCTCTTGTGTTTTATCGCTCGGGGATGTTTAAGATTACCTTTCTTACTACATGCCTCTCACTCCATCTGTGCTGCTTCTGTCACAAAGCTTTTAAAGGGCCCAGAGTGAATAACAAAAATAAAATGATCTTCCATCCAAATTGATAATGATTCAGATTTGTCTTCAGTAACATTAGCTATGTAAGGTCATCTTGAGAATGCCATCATTAGATCTTTTACATTCATGATTAAGTTTAGCTAACATGCTAACATGCTGAGAAACTTGGAACATTTGCTGGAAATTATTTAACTGATTGGTGATGAAATTCATGACCACCATGTTGATATGTTGATACCAATTTTAAAGAAGGCCAGACTCAACAGCTCTGACATAAGAAATTACAGACCTATCACATCTTTCTTTCCTCTCAAAACTTCTTGAATGTGAAAGTCTATGATCAATTATCTTCTCAACAGAAACTGTCCTTATAGCAGTAACAGAGCTGCCAAACTGCCATCTGTACTGATTATCCTGGACCTTTCAGCAGCATTTGGTATAGTAAACCACAACACCCTTATCTCTGTTCTGTCCACCCTCGGCATGGCTGGCACCACATGAAAATTATTCTAGTCCTTTTTTGAGGGCAATATGGAGAAGATCCAAATCCAATCCATGTAGACTCTTAATAAGTGTTCTGCAGGGCTCAGTACTAGACCCTCTTCTCTTTGTACACTCTCTTGGTGAGTTAATATCTTCTCATGACGTCTACCACTGCTATGCTGACGATACACAATTAATCCCTCCTTCCCACCTTCTGACACTCAGGCTTCCAGTCATATCTCAGCACTGACACTGCTTCATTGATGACAGCCCACCACTTGAAGATCAATCCCAAATCCTAAAATTGTGTGGAAATATGGCTAATGTTTTTTTCTGAACACTGTTCTAGTGTGGAGGTGGATATTACAGTCGCAGTCCACTGTAGCTTTCTGCTAACTGGCTAGCTACATTTCTGAGCTAACATTCTTAGCTACATTTCTAAGCTGAGCTTCTAAGCTACGTTTTTAAAATACGTTTTTACACATGTATTATGCTGACTTCCTCAGACCTGCAAAGGGCTGCATGTCTGTTTGTAGGACCACAAATGCATGGAAACAATGCACGCTTTAATGATATAAAACACTTCAAACACACCAGTGTTTACATCTGCTCAGGAGAACAATGTCTGATTGCAGACAGCAAGACATATCAAACGTGTAGCAACAGAACTGCTCTGGCGTTTGACCAATCAGAACAGAGTGACCGTGCTTATCAATCAGAGCAAACTGGTCTCAACAGGGAATTTTCTCCCTCTGCATCTTACAACTTCAACAAATCCTCTTTTTCCAACGGAGCCTTTAGGTTTAAACTGAGGCACTTTATTCAACCAGTGATAACACTTGAACCCTTAAGCCTCCTGCACATGAATACAGATGATCCTTTCCTCTGTAAATTCAAATGAATGGAGATGATGTTTTCATCTGTAAATTCAAATGAATGGAGATGGTGCTTTCCTCTGTAAATTCAGATGGCGTCTTGTGGTATTTGTATCTTTTGTTGCTGTTTCTGTGTTTGGTTTTTTCAATGTGTTTTCTTTATTCTGGTCATGGTGTGTAGGACAAATATTTTCCAACTTTTAACAGCAGTTTCTCTGCCTTGCTGTCTCTACTACACACACTCACACAAACACACACACACACACACACCCTCTTCTCACTGAAGTTCTGAGCTTGGAGCTCTGTGGTTCTGCCAACTTCATCCCACCATTTACACAGAGTGGCACGAAAACACTTTGATCCTCTGAATCTCTGAGGAACCACAGCTCCTATTTCGTCGTTGGTTGTAGGTAAGCGGGGTAGGGGTAGATAAATATAAACCAAAACCCCTACAAAGACATGTCATTGCCTTAAGGAGTCGTTCATCTAAACACCCATGGTTTTGTGATTAGCACCTTTAGGCTGTGATTCGAATAACTTTTCTGTTGTATAACACTCGATTTGTTCGATTTGCCACAGTTAATCTTCTCAGTTTACCATAGTGTAGTGCAACATGTGGAAAACTCATCACACTCATCTCATCTTGTCTCCACCCTGAAGTCTGCCCTAGTGTTTGGTTACTCTTGTGTGTCTATAACATTTGTTTATTTCTCGTTTGACGTCCTTGTCTGCTTATGTCGCCTCTCCCCAGGTTTCGAGCAGGGTGCCCAGGAGGGTCCGAGCCAGCCCTCCGCTCCATCCGGACCACAGGGGTTTCGCAAACACTTCTTCAGGGGCAAACTGGACTGTGACAATCAGCCGGCCGATCCTGAATGCCTGTTCCAGCGCTGCTTCATGGCCACCGTCACCACCATTAATGTGGAGGGCCCGTCTTAATTAGGCCCCGCCCACTCATTCCTGCCCATGTCTGCACCAGAAACACCTCCGCCCACCCCCCACCAGCTCCACCCACCTATACCTGCACCATAAGCATCAAACCATCCCCACCCACCCAGTTCCACTACATCCCCGTCCACCCATGATTGCTTTGGTTTGAGAGATGCACACATCCTTTTTTCCCCATTTCTCTTTTCCTGTCTTTAGTATGTAGATCATTTGACATTCATGTATGTAGTTTCAGATAGAGAATATTTTTACAGAATTCACATATTTTAATCCCTTTGAGATGAATTTTAAAGCACGATTCACAAGTCCCAAGTAAACATATCTCTTTTATTATCATATATGGTTATATGTGTGTTACAGCACATGTTCTGTTCATGCATGTTAAACAGTCGCCCTGCTGATTCAGCTGTATTTTGTCTTGGGGTTTTTTTGTTTTACAAACCCAGCACGATGAAGTTATCTTGCAGGGAGGGAATAGCCGATTCTCAGGGTTATGATTATGCAAACTTTTATCCTGCAAAATGCATAAATGCCAAATTGCTGTCATTAGAACAGCAGTTATAAAAATAAGCTTGTATGGATGCCTATGTGTAGATCCATGTGAACATCCATGTGAACATCCATGTGAACATGAGCAACATTACTCAGGTACACGGTCTGTGTGAGGAAAACATGCGTGAATGCTTATGTAATCTTGTCACCTTGCAATTCTCTCTAACCCTCCCATCCTATATAACCCAACATAATTTAAAAGAAAACGTCAGAATTTTGTCCTGTTTTTAATTTTGTTTTTGTTTCCTGTTTTATTGTGGTGAATCAGATTATACAAAAATGGTGGTTATGTTAATGAGGTTATGTTATGTTAATGTTAATGAGATTTGTGAAGAGAGGGTGGTTATTGTAGAAAGTTATGTTAATGAGATTTGTGAAGAAAGGGTGGTTATGTTAATGAGATTTGTGAAGAGAGGGTGATTATTTTAATGAGATTTGTGAAGAGAGGGTGATTATTTTAATGAGGTTTGTGAAGAGAGGGTGGTTATTTTAATGAGGTTTGTGAAGAGAGGGTGGTTATTTTAATGAGGTTTGTGAAGAGAGGGTGGTTATGTTAATGAGGTTTGTGAAGAGAGGGTGGTTATGTTAATGAGGTTTGTGAAGAGGGTGGTTATGTTTGTGAAGAGAGGGTGGTTATGTTCATGAGCTTATGGATTTATTATCATGACTGGATATTTTTGTGCCTCTTCTGTGTATTTAGTGTCATTTGTTTAATAAACAGCAAGGCTTTACAGGTTGGTAGTAAATTCAAATGCAAACAGGACAGCAGATACTGAGCTGAACAGACTGTGGTGTGGCACATACGGACTGTGGTATGGTACATACGAACTGTGGTGTGGAACATACGGACTGTGGTGTTTCACGTACGGACTGTGGTGTGGTATGTACGGACTGTGGTGTGGCATGTACAGGCTGTGGTGTGGCATGTACTGTGGTGTGGAATGTACTTGTGGTGTCAAGCTGATTCAGGTTTGTGTGCTGCAGTGCTCTTATTCTCCACTACCATCACTTTCCACAGCTTTAGTTGCTTTGTATCTTCAGCACCGACACTCCAAGCATAAAAATTCAAAACCTTGTATTAACACACTTGTAGGATCGTTAACACACTTTTAGGATCATTAACTAATGTCTGGGAGCACCTTTGGGAGCATTATTCCATTCACAGAGACATTAACACCCTCCTGGAAACATAATGTGTGTGTTTGTTGGTGTTTAGATGAGGAGATATTTATTCAGAGCCTTGATATTGCCAGCTGTTATGAAGATGTTTGAAATGTGTCTTTTTTGTTTGTTTGTTTTAAATGAACATTTATTCTCATCAGTGTAGTCATCATCTGATTTGACTCAAACATGTTTTATCTTGACTCCCAAAGACCGACTGAATGATTTCTGTTTTCCTGGAGGTGTTATTTATGGGGAAGGTATTTGGGGGGGTCTTGTTTATGGGAGAGATATTGGTTGTGGGGAGATGTTTGTGGGTTAGATGTTGTTTATGGTGTAATTATTGTGAACTGGTATTTTCCTTTCCTGTTTGTGGGGCATGTGCATGGAGCCTCTACCTCAACCAGAGAGGAGACCGGCACCTTTGTTCATCAGTTTAATTTGTGTTCTACCTGTTCAGTAACCTACTTCTGTTTTCTTTCTGTATAATTGCACTGAAGCTTCTACGGTAGGCATGGGTACAAAAGCCTAGTTGTGCTGAGATACAAAAAAAAAAAGAATTGTCATGAAATGACAGTTTTTCCTTCACCTGAACATAACTGCGTACTATTCATTAAAAAGTACTTTTGATCTCATGGTGAGATCAGACTAAGCATTTCCACAGTGAGGGCTCTTTGGTCATGTCAGACTGAACGTTTCCATGGTGTTCTGTGTTCTGAGTAGCTATTAACAGTCTGATGCAGGAAGTGGTTTCAGTCCAATCCACAAACTCCAACAGCCACAGGACATTCACTTTCTACTCCAGTTCCAAACACATTTTAGTGAAGTCACTAAAGCCCTGTAGAACCATATAGTATTTGTAAACCAAACCTGAGTATTATATTACACACCCAGCAAAGTTAAATAAAATAAAGAAATGAAACAAATATGATAAAATTACTCAAAAATGAACTGAATTTGCTGATCAGAATTTGCTTTGTGGGTGTGGCCCAAATATACGATTAACATGACTGACGTCTGTCTGTCGAAGTCCAGTCTACTGTACAGTGCACCCAGAAAACCAGCATTATCCTAAACCAATACTGAAGCTGTCAATCCCAATGTAATGCCCTTTTTAAGTTACCTTGTCTGGTTTTCTTGGTTTAGCTTAAATTAGTTAACTGAGTGGGTAAAATTTAATTACCGGTAGGTGTGGATTCAGTAATGTTAGTGATACAGAATGTAACATTGGTTTTTCATTTACATTACTCATGTATAATTCACCACTTTGGAGTCCTGAACATGTAACTGTTTGATCTGTTTGAACTGTTGGACTGTTAGCCAGCATTTAGAGATTAAAAATGGAACAGTCTATGCACAGAGCAATATAGTTTTCACATTGTTCTTGAACTCTTCACTAAACTCAACAACAAACAACAAAACTAAATGAAACAACAAAGACAATGTCGTTTGTAGTTTTTCATGTCAAACTTACTGTGTACATGACCTGTACATTTTAGTAACACACATTAACAGAGGAGTTGGAAGGACTGGTACTCCCAGTCCAGCCCCTCTGGCTTTCCTAGCCATCTGTCAGATTAACCATTTGTTTTTGTTTTGGGTCTGTGCTCCTCCCCATCTCCACCACTTGGTCCCGCCCCTCACCTGTAACTTGTTCTGTTCCCCACCCCTGATTAAGATCATTCAGCTGTTTCTTGTTTCTCTGTCTCTTATATAAACTCCCATGCTCCCTACTGACTTCAGCATTTACTGTTATTTCTCTTTTATGCACTTAGCTATGGTCTGTGGTTTCACAGGTTTCTAGGTTGTTGTCGTCTGTGTTAGAGGTTTATTCTGTGTGTATAATGTTCATTCCTGTTGGATTCTAGACTTGTTCTTTTGGTTTAACGTTCCTCTTTTATGCACTTATCTACACCTCCTTTGTCAAATATGGAGGTAAATAAAGGACATTCACACTCGTGTCCTGCTAGTGTACCTTCATATGTGCTGCCAGTCCCAATATTTAATAATCTAAATAAAATGGTAATGCTACTTAGATAGTTCCCTGGGCTTTGGGGAAGTGTTTTGCCATCATGGATAAAACAGATAGGGAATGTGCTTGGAAGGTTCTGGAGCCAAAGGCTGACAATATTCTGACCAAACTCATGTTTATAATCCTTCATAAACCCAGCTGTACACAGGAAGGCCCCGCCCACTCTCTTCACAAACTACTAGACAAAACATTAACCTCTAAGCACTTATTATTGAATAATCATGCAAATGAGCTAAGCACTTGATTACCTCTCCATGTACACCGTTCCTGCACCAAACCTCCACTAGCAATTTACTACTAGAGGATCTTCACCTACCTGCGTCTGGAAGGGTCTGAAAGAACAGCATAAGTCACCCCAAGAAAAAAATCATAAGAAAACATACGAAATTAACATTTTCCCCTAATCATCAAATATTACTCTTTTTGTTATTAAATCACTCAACCTCACTGAAATATTTATTTGCAACAAAATGAAGTCCTATTTTAAATCCACTCACAGCATTGTCTCTACACTAGCAGTGTGAACGGAGCAGGTGGGTCTACTGTTCCTCCAACATAAACCACCATAATTAAATGTGACATGCAGTGGTAAATGATTAGTAATGAGAAACTGGGATTCAGTCAACAGAAAACCTCATGAAGTTTGACCCCGAAATGGAAATGGAGGAGAAGGGTTTTACTGATTAGCTGCCTGTTCATCTTTGTGTCAGAGAGGAGTGTAAACTCTATTATTCACTCAGGTAAGAGGGGAGTGTAACTCTATTATTCACTCAGGTAAGAGGGGACTGGGACTCTTCTTGAAATTAGCCTATTATAAGAAATGGCACAAATGTGTGGTGATGGTGCTTAAATGGCAGAATAACGATCAGAGAATCTCCTGTGTTAGTGGGAGGCCTTCACTCATTAATTAAATCAAAATAAATGGGCGGAATGTTACAATGGAGTCAGTTTCCATGTATGAATGATGAGATTAGTCATGAAGTAATTTCTTGTTAACAAATGAATCCAGTGGAAAGTGGGATGGATGGGGTGCTCCTAGCAGGGCTACGAACAGACGTAAGGTCCTCACGCTTTGAGGAGGTGAAGAAGTGACTAAAAGGGTCAAAAACAGTGATGTTTACCAAGTAGAATGGTGATGTTTAATGAGTAAAAGGGTGATGTCTCCTCACCATCCAAACCTTCCCCATAGTCACTAAAATGGGGTTTTGTGCTTCTATCCTCTCTCTCTCTCCCCCTCTCTCTCTTTCAAAATCTATTATGATTTCTATTATTCTTTGTCTCTCTCTTCCCTCCTCCATCTCCCTTTCACCTTGGTAGAAAATCAGAGAACAGGCATTCGAAAGATGGAAATCTAATATGTTAGTAGGTAATATTTACCTTAATAATCTGATACATTAGTGGGCAATATTTACCTTAATAATCCCACCCGCTAGCTGTTCCAGAGAGTTCTGTTAGGTATTACATTTAATTCTACTACTGTGTTTCACACAGCCCTGAGTAGTGTCTTAGTGCTGTGATTTTCAGTGCTGTGGTTTTCAGTAGTGTCTTTGTGCTGCGGCTGTGGTTTTCAGTAGTGTTTTTGTACTGTGTTCCTATTGTTCTTTGAGTGGAACAATTGATTATTTCAGGCAGGTGTGTGTTGGTTATGTTGAAGCGTTTGTGTAACATTTGACGTACAGTTGTGGAAACATTTGCGGTACGTTTTTGTAAACATTTAAGGTATGTTTGTATAATATTTGAGCAATGTTTGTAACATATTCTATGAGCCTTCTATAGACTTCAGACTATTGGATGTCACAAATAGCACTGTGAAAAGTTCTGACTCAGTAGGTATCACCAGAATCTTACATTTTTTTTAAAATAATTGTTAGCTTTGTTGTATCTTCAAATACGGTAGACTGTTTGGGAGTACTGATCTGAATACACGTTGTCCATGTAGCCTGCCATGTTTCGTTACTTCTTACCTGACACATTAATTATCTTGTTGAAGTCACTAAGTGAATGTGTGTGTGACTGATCATGAATAGAATTTGTTGTCATAACCCTTTTGTCATGCACAGCTATGGAGAGCATGCCTTGATACTGTAATTGCTAATAAGGCTTTTTAAATTACAGACGCCACAAACACTCACAAGATAACTGCCATCAGTGTGAGCGAGATGCAATCCACAGATGCAAACCAACAATCTCCAGCCATTCCCCCTGTAATCTCCAGCCATTCCCCCTGTAATCTCCAGCCAATCCCCTTGTAATCCCTGGCCATTCCCTTTGTAATTTCTGACAAATCCCATGTAATCTCTGACTATTTCTCCTGTAGTCGCTAACCGCTTGCACTGTACTTTCCAACCATTCCCTCTATAATCTCCAATCATTTCTGTGTAATCTCCAACTATTCCCCCTGTAATTTCAGACCGTTCACATGTAATCTTTTACATTTATCCCTGTAATCTCCAACTGTTCCCCCTGTAATCTCTGCCCATTGTCCCTGTAATCTATGTAATCCAGTTCAAGGTGGCAGGAGGCAGGAACCAACCTTGGACAGGGTGCCAATCTATCACAAAATGCACTAGCACAATGTGTGAAAATTAAACTTTTACAGTTTTCCTCTTAATTAAAGCTTGAGTCACGCATAATTGAATGTTTGAGAAGCAAATGTGTCACCAATACAGAATAATAACACAAATGTAAATGATGGGGTAATTAAAATGTCAGGCTTCCTGCTGAGAGAACATCCCTCAGGGAGAGAAAAATAACAAGTTTAGAGCTTAGTTCAGTGTCAGCATATGTGTGGAAAGCTACAGAGTCACAGTTGTATTTATTTTACTCTTCTGTTGGAGGGTGACAGGATTAGCGCAGTCATATAACTGTCACTATAGAGGACTCTCTGAGGCTAATCCATTTTCTTGCTCACCTTCTTCCTTTCTCTCTTAAGATTCCTAAATGATAGCCATTAGCAGGAATCAAGGCTGGCTTTCTTGTCTATTGCTCCTTGGAATATGAATGAATGAAGTTATGACCTCATTAACTCATTATACAATGCTACAGACACACATGGAGAAGAACTACCTAAGCAGCAACTCATTCTTCAGGAACTGACGGCTAATAAGATCCTTTTGTACACTAGCTATAAAGAAAAACATGAATAGGTCTGACATTTGACTCTGTGTTTCCATCTGCAGTCTTTGTTCCAATTCAGATCCACTGTATTGGAGTTCAGAGCTGGGTTCTTGCAAGGCTGCTCGCAGACAACACTGTACATTTTTAAGAAATGTACTTTGTATCCATGTTTGGATACTCTGATTCCAGGTGAGTAACTGTAGTTTACTGTAGTAAAAAATGTAGAAATCAGCAAAATTGTAATTAAGTGTATGTAGATAGCTAGATTGGTTTGGTGGTTAGCAGGTATGCCTCTCAGTACTAGGGTCTTGGCTTCAAATCCCCATCTGGGTGAAGTTTCCATGTTCATCCCATGTCTGTGTGGGTTTCCTCCCACAGTCCCAAAACATGGAGGTTAAATGAATGATTTTGTGTCCAGTGATGAGTATCTTAACTGAATAAAAGTGCTCTAGTGTGTGACTGCATGCCCAGGGGTGGATGGTGCTCTGTCCTGGGTCCTCTTTCTCCTTCCATGCCCGATGCCGTCCCCCCAGGGAGCTGTAGATTCTGGTTGAGAGTTTGCGGTGTGTGACTGGCTGCTGCTTCTCATTTGCGAGTACTGCACGTACTGTAAAGTGTCCTTGAGAACTAGAAATGTGCTAGATAAATCAAACATTCATTCATTCAAATATGTAGATAAATCAAACTACCTGTGTCTTTCTCTCCCAGCAGTGGAAAAGCTGTCAGTAAGCCAAAAGTAATCAGTAAGGCAGAGCTATTTTCAAGAATCTAAAATATAAGATGATCTGCCCTCTTTTACTTGATGCCAAAAATTCAGGTGTGAACAGTAAGTAGATTGTAATATTGAATGTAATGTCGTGAAAACCATATAGCACCATAAGATGTGTAATAGATTTAGGAAAATAAGTGGTTTGCTGATCCTTCAGTATTACGGTTGAGTTCTTCATGGCAAGGACACATATAGTTTTTTTAATGGCCTTTTTAAAAAATTGCAGAAGCAGAAATATCTCTCGATGCACATCCGTGGGTTTTGTGACGGCACAGGTTTCGTGAGTCAGGCTGCAGTGGGCAGCCACAGACCTAATCAAAGTCAGCATGAAAAAAAGCTGTAATTTAACAAAGCCATTCTTGAAAAAAATAAAATGGATTAATATTTCATCTGGTGCCTTTTATTTATTACGAGAGAGAAGTATAGTAAGTTCATTCGTTCATAATAAGTTCAGTCGTTCACCTAGAGCTCACCCAGAGCTCTCCAGACATAGGACATGATCACAGATCAGCTAGAGCTCACCTGTGAACCCTCCAGATATAGCACATGATCACAGATCAGCCAGAGCTCACCTGTGAACCCTCCAGACAATAGCACATGATCACAGATCAGCTAGAGCTCACCTGTGAACCCTCCAGACAATAGCACATGAACACAGAAAGACTAGATCAGTGAACCAGAACATGGTTGCAGCATTTGTAGATGCATGATGATTTGTTGACCAGAACCTGCAATAAATTCTGAATAAGGGGACAAAGCTGCTTCAGCCTGGGTCAGGATTTACTGCACACACACACATGCGTGCATGCACACACACACACGCATGTACACGCGAGCACAAATGCGCGCACACACGCGCACACACACACCAGAAACAGCAGAAAGCGGGAGATACCATGCAGCAGCACTCCAGGGTGTGAGATCATATTTTTATTAGAGTTCACCCTTATGTATCAAATGTGCTCCCTGTAGGAATGGTGTATGAGTGAGTGAGTGAGTGAGTGAGTGAGTGAGGGAGTGAGGGAGTGAGTGAGTGAGTGAGTGAGTAAGTGAGTGAGTGAGTGAGGGAGGGAGGGAGGGAGGGAGGGAGGA
>JAOYMR010026765.1:0-17330 GCA_025802075.1 Tenebrosternarchus preto | reverse complement strand
AGCACTATAAAAAGACCATGGGTGAGCACCTCTTTCAACCTAGCAAAGACCAGAAGAAGGGGAAGAAACATCATTGGCCACAGAGCCATTACAGATTTTCCTGGCCAACGTGGTGGGAACATCACAATGTGCACTGCCATCTCCAATATGCATGGTGTCCTCCACCATCATGCCAACCTTGGACCATACAACACAGCCCATATTCTCACATTTCTGGACAGACTCCACAACATTCTGATACCACAAGAGCGTATGCATGATGCAGATCAGCAAAGAAATCTGTACGTTGCAGTATGGGATAACATGAGCTTTCATCGTGCAGCCCCAGTCCAAAATTGGTTTGCTGACCACCCATTCTAATGTAAATATATCTGCTGTGCTGTTGCACTGTCCTGTCTGGGGAAAAATAAATGTAACAGCATGTGTGTATCTGCAAATAGTAGAGCCAGCATAGTAGAGATGAGAGTACTTTACATTATACCCAACAGTGTGTAGTTGGCGAGACAAAAATCTGGTAATATGCATGTGTGCCACTTGGTGCAAAAGTTTGATTTTGACAATGTTATATGCAGTTTTGGTTGCAGTGCTTTATTTTGCAGGCTATAGGAGGCATTTTGCAGTTTGTGTGTGTTTAGTATTTTGATAAGACCACACTACTTTGCAAAATTGTGTTTCAGCAATTGGAAAAAACTGTAATATGTACGTGGAGCTTTCTACAGGTGTCACGAACTGGAGTCCCGAAGAGCTGTAACAAACGAGTCGGACTCCAACGTGCGTTAGTGTACTGAAAACCGTTCATTTGTCGGTTTCGTTTTATTAACTTAAACAACAGAAGCCAACACTTACCAAAGACACAGCCATCCACTTCGACAAACTAACGACACGAACCATAGACCGACAAAGACGTAGTGACATGCACATGCTTATATACACACACCCTGACGAGACACAGGTGACACAACTAACACGTAACGATCACTTCCGACTAACATCGACAAGCACTCACGAACACGGACGAACATTCACAAGATCAACAACACACAGACTCACCCTCACTCATACTACACAGACACACCTACACACGGACACGCCCACACAGACACAGGCAGGGGAGGCGGTCAGGGCGGCCACCGTGACAACAGGTAAATATGGACTGAGAGTTTTGCTGTTGTTTGCTTAGTAATGTGTGTGATGTAGTAGGCTGTTTAAGATATAGTGAAATTAAAGCAATGCACTAATCTTAATCTTAGACTAGGATTGTACACAATCTAAGACTAGGATTGTACACATCAGACAATACAATGTCCTTTTTACATCTTAAGCAAACTCTTTAAATTAAGATATACACACTAACTTGTTAAAATGCACATATTTACAAGTTTCATTTTTCTCACAAAATGTAATGGCGGCAATATACTTTCTAGTTCTTTTTCAGTTATTTATTTTTAATAAGCATCTCCAAAATATGCAGAAACCAGTGCTCCCTCTATCACGTTTCTTTATCTGGTCTTTCCTCCGTCTCTCTAAATACCAGATCTGTCTCTTTCTGGCCCTGATATCCATAGGTCCTTCAGTTCTATCGGAGGGTGTTGAAGCTTCAGCACCACTGGAGAAGACTGTAAGGATGGGAGGGGCCAAATGGAAAGCTTACCACCATCACAGCAGCATACAATTTCAATAACCCTAGCTGTTGCTGATTTACCACCCTCTGTACTTATACCAGTAGAGGGAGCCTTGAGCTCCTACAAAATGTATAAACACATGCAACATAACTTAGTTATTTTCTCTGATATTTTTATTTACCATCTAAACAACAAATGTAGCCTGAATTGTATTTGTTATTCAGGTTCTCCCCTTTCTTTTTAAAATACACAGCAGAAAAATTCCCCAGTCCATGTTCCAACACAAAGGATCTAAAAGAAAATACCTTAAAAAATCATTAGGAATAAGGAAAAGGTCGAATGCATAATTTCACTAAATCCTAGATTTTGTACGTTGTTATTTTTGAAAGACTTGGGTAATTCTCATGTAACATGCGTCAAAAAAAAAAAAAAAAAATCATGCGTCAAACATGCTATTGTCTTTAAGATCAGGGAACAAAGAACTAAGAAAAATTCCACTGATTCTTTCCATAGGTGTCCTCACCAGCTATTCATTGACTGCCTGTGCTCATGCCATACAAGTGTCTACAGTATTACCATCATCTATATTGCAGATGAGAAACCTTTTAAAAACTGATACACAAATTTTCTGTACTGCATTCCACTCAGGCTGTTCTAGAACAACTTCTGAATCTCTCTACAGCTTTCACATAATAGTGCCCCACAGGTTTTGGATTACTGCTTGTATTAATATTTATGCATGATATTTATAGAAAATCTGTTCAATAGATCCATTAATGCAAATACCAAATGGCTTCAGTTTTGTAGCAGGAATCAAAATGCTACATATAATTTGATCCTCCTGCAAAGTAGTTATAGTTATGGAATCTCTTGGCTTTTCTGAGATAAATTTTCCTGAGATCAAATGCATTTAAGATTAAATAAATACCATCTTTCTTCACATGCAAGCCAGTTTGGAGAAGCATAAAAATGAATTTATTTATTTTTGTGGTAACCCTGTATGGTAGTGGTTGCCTTGGACTGAACCATGAACTCAGATTTGGTAAGGATTCAAAAACTATAGGTTTCATTCTAGCTCATTCACCCTCAAAGAGTTAAATCCATACATAATTTTGTAAAATTTAGACCACAAAAACTGATTTTGTGACTGTCGTAGTGTTCACAGAGAGTTATGTTGTCTGCTTGCATTTTGGGAACATAGGATTTAAAAAAACATTAGGAATTGTCCTTGCAAAAACCATATATGTTTAAACCTTTGTTTAAAACTTTAATCCTGTTAATGGTGGTGTTGTCCAGACTGTCTGATTCTGGGGGTCATTTATTCATGATAAAACATGGTTATCCTCAGAGTGAGCTGTTTTAAGATTACCTGAAGATTACAATACTAAAATTGGATGAATGAATGAATGAATGTGCATATTCCACTGCAACTTAGAGGAATATGGCATCAAACAATATGGCATAATGGATAATTAGACTAGAGATAGTGAACCTTGTTACGGTGGCTGCCCTAGACTTATCCCCATCCTGTGTGTGCCTCCACATGCGTGTTGTCTTACTTCATGTCTTGTTCCATGTCTTGCTGTAAGTATTGTCAAAAAAGAATATTTTAACTAGCTAACTTAACCATGGTGTGAACACTTCAAAAAAACAGTCAGTTATAAAAAAGACATGAATCTAAACAAATATATAATCTCAATTTTGTTGTATTCTATAAACCTAAACTTGTAAAACTTCTTTAAGGTAATTTATACTTATGTGAAAGTCTTTTGTGCTAGCTCACAGGTAAAAACCTGTCAGACAGAACACACTGGCATGCGATTAGATAGATATGCTTACTGGCGCTTACTTAAAGATTTATTGCATATTCAAAAGACCGACAAAAGCTTAAAATTGCACTCCAGGAACAGCAACATTGTTCACTTAACAGCCTTCAGTAAGATCAACTGACTGTAATGAATGACCCAAGAACAAGATGGGTGGAATCAACATTATTTGAAAATGAGCCAGAGTTGTGGAATAATGTTTTTCGTAAGAATTAATTTATAAGAATTTGGACAGCAGAGAAATCCTGTACCTCCTTTTGGTGGCCAAAGGTAATACTGGCTAACATATATGATCTCAAAAACAGGGCAAACTGACAAACAAACCTAGTGCCTACAATTTCTAATACTTTGCATCAAATAGTTCAGCTTTACATTTCACAAAACAAACAAACAAAAAACTCTAGCATGTATGTAATAGTATATGGTGTTACCAAACCAGGGTGGATTTCCTGATAATAATTCATTTTAGTGATTTTAAAAACAACTTTAAGAATGGCATAACTTTAAGAAAACTAATTTTGTGAGTGCTTCTCAAAAGTACCTTCTGTCCTCTCTCCTGGTGTTTCAAGACAGGTAGCTTCAAGTAGCATCAGAGTGAATAACCTCCATGATCCAGTACATATTCACAAACAAATATACAGTCCCTTGCCATTTGACATGCTCCAGATCATGAGCACTCCCAGCAAAGAGTCCTTGGTGATTGCATATAATTTATCTGTATTGCATATATACAATTGCATATATACATTCAACAAAGAGAAGCCAGATGTAGTTAGAGCTCGAGAGGCTGGGAGTGTGTGGAAATCAGTGTGATGTCCAATGCACCAAAATATTTTGATTTCATGTAATTACTAAACATGATACATATGGCAAGTTCAATTAATACTGGGAACATATTAGCTACATAATTCAAGATAGTTGAGGGAGGGAGTGGGAGACGAGGCTGTAGGAGACAGTCTTTATTGGCTGCAGATGAGCAGTGAGCCACAGAGCAAAACAGAAAGAACAACAAGCAGCGTAAGGCTTCGTAAAGTGCTATTAGCGAGTAGAAAAACTCTGCAGCAGACTCAGTCCGTTGAAGTCAAGCTAATGTGCAGCAATTGACGGGCAGAACCTGTGGGCTTATATGCACACGGAAAGTGGTTAGTGGACACAAGCGTCAGCTGTGTCTGATAAACGGGTGATTGGGAAGGCGGGAGGGATTGGCGTGGTGTTGATGGGGGAGAGGTTTACTGCATAAACCTCTTAATTAGAGGTTTAATAACTGCTCATTTACAGGCTCAGGGCATGTGACCCATGGTAATGGATGTGTTAACAACCATTAGAAGAGGTTCAATCATAACTGGTAATACCTCCTTGAGTAAGTTTGAGGGAACTGAATCTAATGTACAGTTGTGCAATTAAAGCAATTAATTTTTTTTTCCAATTCTGATTGTGGAAGTGGATGGAAAGCTTCAAGTGTTTCTTCTAAAACAACCTTTTGTTCAATATCAGCCATACCAGAAGAACTAAAGGCCTGTAGTTACTTAAGACTGCTGCAGACAAATATCAGTATATGAACCTGAAAGTTAAGAAGTACTTAGTTTCAATAGGTTAGAATGCTCTTAATTTACAAATTAGTTTAAGTACTGCATTAGTTATGATGGGTTTTCGGAAATGCTAGTAAATTTATGAATGTTCTTATAAGATTCTTATGAAGTTTTTTTATGAAGTTCTTATGAATTATAAAGTTACAAAGTATTCAAATATTGGGAATTGCACTCCAAGTTATTTTTTTAGAAAAGTCTTTTAGGGGCACAACTGGATACCATAGCTGGTCAGCTTCAATACATGCTTTTGTTGTTCATCCTCCACCTCACTTAATGTGCTGAATGGCCCATATGGCTCAATATGCAAACATGAACCATGGTATTATGATAAAATTATTAAACCTCTCCTTTGTTGGTGGGGGGTGGGGTTGTCTTTTAACACCTTTGATTTACTTCAACTTGCATTTGCACCCTGTCTCACTCCTCCCCATCAGCCTGATAATATCACATCACAGTGAACAGGGGACACAGCAACACAAATTACATGTAACCAGCAATTGTTTGTGAGGGTGGTGTCACACTTAATGCAATTGTGGAGTTTTATTTAAAAAGAACAACAACAACAAAACATTAATTCCAAGAGACGTGTTGTATATTTTGCTAACAAAACTATTTTAGGAAATATGTTAGCTTTTTTTCTATTTTAAATCCTGCAAATAAAGATAATATAATTTCTCTTTCTGCAGTGCTCTTTTCATTCCGTATATTGTTTTAAAAGGGGGTATAATTTTTAATAATAATAATAAAAAAACAATAAACATAAAAATGTGGTTGTTTATATTCATGGGTTAAGGTGGCAGTAAGCACATGTTCTTCAGTGATGATTGTATTTTGAATCCAGTTGTTTATTGATCCAGTTGTTTAATCTGTAGTAGCCTGGTTAGCAAAATGTGGAAGTAATCAGAGATGCAATCATAGGTGAGTGTACTTACAGTTGTTTTATAAACTATTTCTACATGCTTTATTGTAATCACCACTTATATGATATTAGGAAATTAGGAAATGCATTATTCAAGTTCTGAAGTGAATGAGGCACTGTAATGATGTTGCTATAACACCTTCAACTTTTGGAAGTAAGATGTGCAAGTGATGGCAGTGATTTACATGGAAATTGAAAATGACTGAAAATTAGAAAAAAAACAACCCACAAAGCTTCTCATCACTATAAAAAATAGTTTCTTGTCACTATATGACAGCCCTCCACATCTGTGTCACCCTCCACATAGCACTGCTTTCACATTTCTTTGTCAATTATGTAAGTAGATTAATCAACGTGGGATCCATGGCAACCACTTAATCACCTAGCAAAAGCATAGCAACCATTTGAGGGGCCATAGTAACCACCTTAGACACCTGGGACCCTATAGCAACCACCCTGAAAGAACATAGCAACTACCTGGGACTCCCTAGCAACCACTTTGTAACACTTTTACCTTTACATTTATGGCATTTGGCTGATGCTTTTATCCAAAGCGACAATTGTGACTGAATACATCTTGAGCAGTTGAGGGTTAAGGGCTTTTGCTCAGGGGCCCAACAGTGGCAACTTGGCAACTTCTGATTACTAGTCAAGTGCCTTAACCAGTGAGCTACCACTGCCCACACCCTAACACCCTAGCAAACAACTGGTATACCATAGAAACCACCTAGTAATGGCATACCAACCAACTAGGATACCATAGCAACTGCCTAGTAACACCCTAGCAACTAACTGGTGTACCATAGCAATTAGCATCTAGTAACAGCATAGTAACCACCTGGTACTCCATAACAACGACTTGGTAACAGTCTATCATCCAACTAACATACCATAACAACCATCTAGGATCATATAACAACTGCCTAGTAGCACTCTGGCAACCACCTCAGACTCCATAGCAACAACTTGGTAACACCCTAGCAACCACTGGGTAACACTCTATCAACCAACTGATATACCATAGAATACAGTTGGAAATCAGCTCTTAACAGCATAGCAACTCCCTAGGATACCATCGCAACTGCCTAGTATGACAATAGTAATCACTTTGTAACACCCTAGCAACAAGCTAGCAGCTGCATGGATTCTTGTTCCTACATGTAATTATACCTCTCCTCTGGGTCGATTATTGTCCTTATATGGCTATGGTGGTTGTTGTGACTATTTTGTTGCTATTATGTGTTGAGCATTCCTTTCTTTGTCTACCTCCTTTGTATTTCTTGGCTTTTGGTTTCTGCTTTGCCTCTTTCATTTATTTTCAATAAAGCCTAGGCTTGCACTTGCATCTTGCCTCTGCCTCGCTTACTCCCAACATTACTGCATAACTAAAAATACAGTAAGTCATCATGAGATAGCATGCTCAGGTAGGATCAATGGTAGCTCTCAAATACTAAGCAACTACTACTCCTATGAGTGGCCCAGTCTTCAAGGTTGTGTAAGGAGATCCAGGATATCCCAGCCAATGACACCGCTGATGCCACAAAAGGAGATTCCAGCCTCAGTCTGCTCAGAACCTGAACCTTCCACTGGTCCTGCCCTTTTGGCTCAGGTCTCTGTGTGTGTGGGGTGGGAGAGTTTGCTTGGACCATTTGGAGGGGAGCTTGATGCTCTTGTGCCTGGCCCTTCTGTAGCAGACCAACCCTTGCCTGACTCCCACTTAGATCTGGCTTTGTCTTCATATCCAGATCTCGGTGTAGCTGCCATGGACTCAATATGCTGGCATCAGACCCATTTGTCACAGATGATGCCTGCTAGGTAATGCTGGCCCTGCCACACCCTACTACATCATTGGGCCATCCAGCTACCATGCCCCCAGGCTACTTGCCACATGTTCCTCTACCTCAACTCCCAGAACTCTTCTCTATTCTGTTTCTCAGTATTCTGTCAGTGGAGCAAGGGGGGAGGTATTCCCATTCAGGTGTCCCTTATTTTTCTGTCAATGTTGTTACTCATTTGTTCCATTTTTGCCTTGTTTCACTCCTTCCAGGTCAGTTATTGTCCTTTTGTAGCTGTGGTAGTCATGACTAGTATTGTTGCTATTGCCCTGTTTTTGTCTACCACCTTTGTATTCCCTTTTGTTTATGTTGTTTTTTTTTCAATAAAAACAAAGGCTTGAACCTGTATCCTGCCTCAGTGTTTTACAATGTTTTATCTGGCCGCAGTATTACAATGAAGTTGCACAAAAGTCATTCTCAAAATAAGAATGTGAAATACTTAATTCAGATGTTAAAAGAAAATAAAATGAAGACCAAACAGAACTTGTGATTCCAGTTTGTGCATTGCATTTATTTCAATGGAATGTTTTGTGCACAAAGACTTGTGACACCATGTATAGTCTCTTGACTTGACTGTGGTTTAAGATGAGAAAATGTGTCAAAAAGAAGTGAGGATATGCTGAAGAAAATGTGATGCCTAGCATTTGCAGCCTTGCATATCTGCGAAAATATGAACATCTTAAATCAACATTTACCTAAACATGTGCCTACTCAAAAACTCTTAACCTTAAAAACAGTAATTTGGCTCAAACATTTTTGTATACTGTGAATACAACAGACATCTGGAAACAAAAACTCAACTGGCTAAAACTTCTTGGAAATGAAAAAGTATACCACCTTAATCTTCAAGGCAAATTACATTTAAATTTAAAGTATACTCCTTTACGAGAGATGATATTGTTATTTATTCCAACAATCAGGATATCAAATATACATATGAAGATATACAAATCATCTGACCCTTAGCAGGTCTTAATGCCAAGGCTAAATACCAACTCAGTTTAACAACACATCAGATTCCACCATGTCATTATTTAACAAAAATGAAGCCAACATTGCAAAGCCATGTGTGAAGTACACCCCCGTGACCCAATAGCTTGTAGAACCATCTTTAATAGCAAAAAGTTGAAGTAATCATTTTCTGTATGAACATCAGTCTCTCACATCATTCTGGAGGAATTTTGGCCTGCTCGTCTTTACACTGTTGCTTCAGTTCTCTTAAAATCCTGCTGCAGAACTTCAGTTGGGTTGATGTCTGGACTTTGACTGGGCCATTGCAACACCTTGCTTCTTTTCCTTTTTCAGCCTTTCTGTTATAGATTTGCTGGTGTGCTTGGGATCACTGTCCTGTTGCATTTCCAGCCAAGCTGTGTTTTTCTAACTGTACTGTCATGAACTTGAATATTTAACATCCAAACTAATGCCTGTAGAGTTTTTTTATGTATTTTTTTGTAATTTCTCTGAGCATTACATAGCCTAACCTTGGGGTGAATTTGCTGGTACATCCACCCCTGTGAAGACTGGCAAATGACTTGAATGTTTTCTATTTTTGAATAATCTTTCTCACTGTAGAATGATGCTTTTCAAATAGTTTAGAAATGGCCTTATAACACTTCCCAGATTAGTTCTCTGATATTATTGATGCATTTCTTCCTTGGCATTGTGTGAACACACACCTGAATGCTCCAGAACAGCAAACAGCCAAAATGTCTACTTTTATAAAGGTGATCACACTTTGCTGATAATCAGTTAATCAAGGGCATTAGCAGCATTTGACTGCACATTCCCTCTTAATTCCTATGGTATAGTATGGAAGTACTATGGATGTATATAAATTTTTCACACACTTCTGTATTTTTTGTTAAATAAAGTTTCATTAAATAAATAATAACATGGTGTAATTTGCCATGTGTCTTGTTCATCTGAGGTTATATTTACCGAGGTGTAAGACCTGCTCAGGGCCAGATAATTTTTATTATGTCCTGATAGGTAAAACCATAGAACAAAATGGTGTACCTTGTTTTTTACATGATTATATGTGCCTAGTTCTACCCTTACAATGAATCACTGAAACTGTTGAAGCAATGTATATTTCTTATCTTTATATTGTATAGCAGGTATTTCGGAAATACAATTTGTAGATTCTCTTGTTTATTTGTGCAGTTTTATTTCTAATTTTGAGATAAAATCAAAACCGATGGCATTGATGGAAGTGAACCTGAGAATGAGACTTGATGTTTTTTGAGCGTCACATGCTATTGTGACGGCAGCAAGGAGGAAGCAGAGGTGTGGAGAAAGTAGGAGTAACTTTATTATTCATTTCGAAACACAAACATAGCAAAAGATTGAGTGAATGAGACTGGTGAAAAGAGGCCATGAGGTCAGGGTCCAGGATCTGCAAAGCCAGCACCCAGCTCTGCTCTTCTGGGCTGTACCCCTATCAGAGTGGGAAGAGGGATCAGCTTACTGGCAAGAGGTATATGTCTTGCTGCAGGCACACTTGGAGCATGAGGCCACATGCTTCACAATGTCCACATGCATCGCCAGCCACCAGTACTGTGCGATGAGCAGCTGAATGCTGCATGCCACTCCCAGATGTCTGGACCCCAGTGATGTGTGTGCCCAGGAAATGAGGGCCATCCTGTGGTGAAAAGGCACGTCGATCTGGTGTGGCAGGCATCAAGGATAGGGATTAGCTGCCCTAATGTCGCGATCCATATTCCAGCTGATAGCCCCAAGGAAGCATGTTGCAGGTAGCACTGGTATCTCGCTGATAGACTGGGACTCAGCAGTGTACTGCTGGGAGAATATGTCCACCGAAGTGTTCCTCTCTTCAAGAAAATAGGTGACCTGGAACAAGAACCCGGGAGAACAACATGGACCACCTGGCCTGCTGAGCCTTAAGTCTTCTGGTAGACTGTAGATATTCCAGGTTCTTGTGGTTGTAGAGGTTTCACCTATTAATACGTTGCAATATTATGCATAATTTTAAATAAACTATGCCCAGCTGTTAAAATCTCTTTATTTCTCGTGATTTCTTTATTGCTTATATACAGCTTGTCGTCCTTGCCAAATTCCTGTAGAATTAGGAAGAAATTTCTATGTATATTGTCCTTTCTTTTTGTTGTTTTATTTTTGGGAGGAATATTGATTTTGGGGTGTGTCACTTTGGGTTGAGTGTTTATTCTAGTTGTCAGTGGGTACCCAGTGTCAGTTTGAAAGAACTGGAAGGGGGGAAGAGAAACTCTTCATGTGATGTTTGAATGTGTTTTGAACTTCCGCCATTACTCGTCTCTCTCTTTTAATACATCTGCCATCTGCCATTCATTTGGATACAGTTGGAGGTAGTACTGATTTTCTTGGTTGTGGTTAATTTTCCTAAATCCTGTAGGTTGCCCTCAATCCTTTTAAATTGAGAACGATGTAGTCTGTCAATCGGGACCCACCAGGTAGTGGTGGGAGGTCTGGACAAAACACAAGCTTCAACTGGTTGGCTAAGGAAGTCCTCTTAATACCTAAACGCCCATGTTTGTGTGCGTCTTTCAGCCAGAGATTTATCACACTTCTAGGACTGTGTGTTTGACAAGGAGGTTTATCATAAGATTTCATATTTGTGTGTGTGTGTGTCTGTGTGTGTTTCCTGAGAGAGAGAGATATTCTTGCATACACACCCTTAACAAAGCCTGTGCAGCTTCAAGTTGTTATTGCACTTGAAAGACCAGTCATTCTTGTTCGTATGTCAGTGTATAAGTGTCGTTCCAATTTCAGTATATGTACTGCCGTAGCGAGCACGTCAGTGTATAAGTGAGTGACTCAGTATGACAAAGAGAGATTCCATTTGGTTGTCTGACAAAGATGTATATGATTCAAAGACATTCTTCTACACATACATAGTACAAAACAATATAATCAACAAATATAAAGCTGTAAATTTACAAAACATATTTTATCTATAACCAGTTTGTGTATAACATTAAATACACAAATGTATAAAATGTACAAGTTTATGTATAACAAACAGTAGTCTTTCAGACTATTTAAATAAATAATAAATTTTAAGTAACACAAATGTCATTTTAAATAATTATGTATTAATTTAGCATATTCATATTAGTGATGTTTTTAATATATAATTCAGATACAAATGTTTTAGCATTATCACATTAGTGATGATTCTCATAGACAATTCAATGTCAATCCACTCAAACAGGTATATTATAATTGTATATTTCACTGGTTTAATTGATTTCAAAATTGTTTGAATTATTGTGCTGTCATCTTCTTTTTATGTTGTAATAGCATTGACATTCACTGTTATGTAAACTTACTGAACCACATATTTGACATTCACAATGTCAAAATTATCCCTGACCTGATATACACCCTTTACTGTTGAAGTGAGATGAAAATGATAAGCCACCGAAGTTACACCTATAACCACTCCTTATAACGCCAGTTTACTGTTTTGAGAATTAGTCTCCTCGTGTTATTTTAGAGACAGCTCAGCGAATTACAAGAACCAGATTATTTGCTCAGATGATTGCTTAACGTGGAATGGTTATGACTTTGGAAAATAAGATAAGGTAAGTTTTTTTGTTTGTTTTACTATTAATTTACTATGTTAGTGTCATCTTATACTCACATGAAGCTCATTTAAAATAATGCATATTTGCAGCACCGACAGGTGTTCTGTGACACATAAACAGCACATATTGTATGGTGCATGATTTGCATTAAAAACCTAGAATGTTTAAACAACGTATTCAGATTGTTATCAAAATAATGTTTAGCAAGAATAGTCAGTGAATAGAAATGTCAGTGACAGAACAAGTAATATTAAGGCTGTTGTGACTACATTTTATTGTGACTACAGCACATCAATTCATATATTCCAGTTTGTTTTTAATGGTGGAGTTCAGTTGATGGTAGGTTGATTTAATGACAGTAATATTTTCTTAACTACTTTAATATAACTTTCATCTTGTAAAATGATTACAGATTTGCCTTCTCTGAATATGGCAGCACCAGAAAAACATGCATCACTCTATGTAAGTAAAATCACTACTCTTTTCCTAAGTGCATGCTTATCTAGTATATGTACATTATGCAGATATTTTTCGTTTATGTAAAAGAAATGACAAGTTTTATCCTGCATTGTTAAATATATCCATTTATAGATAGATAGATAGATAGATAGATAGATAGATAGATAGATAGATAGAACAGCTTTTTCTAATGACAAAGCTAACAGATGCTATGTTATTTAACAAAGATATATGTATATATGTAAAAATATTGAACCTCGGACTTCTTGAAACCATACTAAATAATGTCTCACTAGTCTCCCTAATTTATGTAAAGCCTCTTGCTATAGGCAGCAGTGGGAAGAAAATGGGAAGTAGGTGTAAAGAGGAGAGTTGGTGTGGCTTTATATTAAAAATTCTGTCATTTCCAGAGGTGCCATCAAAAGCAGTGCAGCAGATTTTGATATTGAAATCTGGTATTCTCTCTTATTAGCAGTATTTTGGAAACGTTAGATACGACATATTAAATAGTAAATATCATGTAAAATTCAATAAAAGTGGCATTAGCAGTGTAACAAATAGGCTAACATATATGTTCAGATCACCAGGACAGTTTGTATGTCACCTTTTCTAATTGACAAATCATCCTTATTGACTATTGTTTCAGGGTGTTATCCTCAAATCAGTAACTGATAACTACTATGTGTGAGCATTAAAATAATAATAGCAAGAAGAATAAAATAAGATATTCTTATAATAATGAAATAGGAACTGTACTAACAAACAATAAAATAATAACAGTAATAATAATAAAATAAAAATAAATATATAATTTATTAGACATTAAGTGAATACTAATCCAAATAAATGTGTCTTAACCTCTCTTTTAAAAGTGCAAAAGTCATCCAGAGCTGTCAGATCATCAGGAAGAGAAATCCAAAGACTGGGGACAGGAATTAATGTATTTGGCTCCAAGAATCTTAATGGCTAGCATATTTTCTCTGTTATCATGAGTTAAGTTTGAATATCTAAACAATATTAGTTGTATACAATAGTATTGAGAGGTTATGTAAAAGATACAGATGTTATGGAGCAAAAACTAGAGCAAAGATTGTGTACAGTAGTACAAAAATATAGGTTGTTCAAGATGACCAAGAATGAGATCCAAATGACAAAATCCAAAGAAATAAGCAAATGTGTGATGTACAGTCAATTAGAATACAATAGTAGACATTCAAAACTCAGAATACAGAACACAAAGAATAGCAGGATTTTGCAATTCACATAAATAAAAAAAAGTATTTATACAAGTATATTAAAAGTGTATATATATATATATATATATATATATATTTATTTATATAAGTATATTAAAACAGTATTTATATACCTGGAAGTACATGAAGGCAATCATCTAGATATAATTATTTGAGAAGGCAGGTGGTGAGAGGCTGTCGCAGAGGGTGTCTGCTATTCCATTTACTATTCACCCAAATCCTCAAACGTGCAACAGAAGAGATATGACAGATTACCTCCATTTCTGGATTTCCATTTAGAGCTAAAGTTCGCGAAAACACTTATGTAATACAGATTACACAAACTTCTAACCACAAGCCTAAGGCACTGATAATATCACTGAAGGCTACGATGTGGCGAAAAACAAATAAACAAAAAAACAAAACAGCTGCTCAGAAGTCACACACACAGGGTATATGCAGGACACATGTTGTAAATAGTAGTACTAGTATTGTTCATTGCCAACTGGATTGACAAATGCAGCCAAAAAACTCTCTATGAACCTCATCCTCTTAGTCTCAGTGCTGTCTTATTTTGAGTGAGGGCATGCCTAAGGACTTGATTTCCTAATGAAAAGGAACCTGAATTTGAGGCACAGTTGAAATGAAGGCAACATGCAGCTATGTGGTACAAATTGCGTCATGAACAATGGACTCGCAGTTATTTTGCATTTGCTAAATTGTGCCATTAGGAAATGGTAAACAAAATACATCACAACATAGATTAAATGTAGATGAATTATACTATAATGGCCAAGTTGCAAAATAAACACATACAATGTTTATCTCGTGCTGTTGTCTTGTACAGATATGGTGGTCTGATTCAGCACAGATGTTAGGTAACATTTTGCGTAGAGAAGTACAATTGTTGTATTTCTGCACTTGTTGGCTATATAGATATATTTCATTTAAATGGAAAATACAAAAACATCATGCTATGTCACAGAGGTTTGAAAAAGTTAGCTCTTGTCCACAGTTAGAAAAAAACAATATTGAGAGGTAGCTCTTTAAGAAATATGAAATTGGATTGCTCGTTTTCTTAGAAATAAAACCTCATGCAAAATAATTACATTTTTTGTCAACTTTTGTAATGGGGAATGGTAAGGAGGCAGACACAAAGGACTGGTTCTACATTTTCTGTTTTTCCGCCCATAGTTGTTGCTGGTTTTGCCCCGTGTCTTCTTGTTTTGCCTCTGTTGGGGCAAAACCAGAAGCAACTGTGGGTGGGAAAACAGAAAATGGTGCAGTAGCAGCATTAGTCGGTGACAAGTCTTGCAAGTTCGGGGAGCGGCTGTGGCCTCTGCTGGTGGCAGGTCCGGCAAATCTGAAGGTATAGTGGTAAACTCTGCTGGCATCGGCAGGTCCAGGGAGTCTGGACGGGCGCTACTTCTGTATCGCTAATGGGGGACAGGAGAACCAGCCGAGTATCGTGAAATGGGTTTTCTGAAAGTTCATTCTGTCTGCCTCTGCCCCACACTGCAGATCCCTGTAGTGTGTGTCAGGATGGGCAGACTCATGGCACTTAGCTGGGCTCTCGTTGATAGTGCAACTTGAAAGTAAGGCACCCTCAGCCTTCCTCCGTGAATGACGAGAAGCTCTTGTTCCCGCAATGCCAGGGGATTTGCTGTCAACCATGTGATTACGTTTGGACATTGCAATCTGTATCTGCTTGGCAACAGGAGTAGGATTGTCCCAACGTACTAACCACTCGCAGTTGTCTCGCTCTCTCGCTGCGTCCAGGGTACATCGGTCTTTCTGTAACGGGGGAGCAGTAAGGAGGTGGATGCAAGTGCAGAGAAGAGCAAGATGTATTAAGGGCAAATCCATAATCCTCGTCGCTAGAACTGTCTGGGGTCATGTAATCATAATAACTGTCCTGGGAAACATAGCCAACGTGTAGACGAAACAGTATAATGAGAATGACAGGCAAATAAACAGAATGAAGAGGAGTCTAACATAAAAACGGATTCAAACGGAGGGGAACATATGTTAGACAGATTCAGAGAATGGCGAATATATGTTCAAACATACTCAAAGACTGATACAAGCAACCACCAAACTGAGTGTAACATGAATCAGGTGTACACAATAACGGATGTGCTAATGAACAGAGGGCCGTGATAAACAAGACCAAAACAAAAGCACGTGAAAATTAAAGCAAGGAAATAAACCAAAGTATAGAAGAGTGGGGAGGAGCTAGCCTGACAGCTTTTTAAACAGGATTTTTTTTTTTGAAAAATTCAATAAAAAAATTCCAAACTAAAAATATATATATATTAGAGGTTATATACTGTACAAAGGCAATCTAAGAATTCACAGATTAAACTTGGTCAGTATCACTAAAAATTGTCTACTGAAACTTTCAGTGACCCTTTTATGTTTAAAATAATTAATATTCCAAGCCAATGCAATTAATTAAACATACTCTCCAATATCTGTGAATCCAAATTATATATTTATAACATTAGTCAGCAAGAAACACTGAATCCTGATATTTGCCAAAACTCAAAGGATTAGTTCTTGCTGAAAAATATCTTATCAGTAAAAGCCTTATTAATTAAATGTTTTGCTATCAGAAATACTTGGGATTTATCATACTGGTACAATATAACTTAATGATTATTATCATAATTGGCATGAATGGATTTCATTATTATGTTCCTAATTAACATGTTTTATTGCATGATGATTCTTTTGTAACAGTGTATCTATGGTGTGCACTTACTGAAATTTCATCAACATCAATGGCAACAAGTTTGGCCACAACAAATCCATCTACAACACAAACAGTGCAAGCAACTGTGGTTACTTCGACAATGGGAACAACACTAGCAACTTTGACAACATCTATAACTATAATTAATTCAACAGCGCCCACGACACAGGTAACAACGTCATCAACGGCAGCAACTTGGACAACATCCACTACATCCACTCCTCAGACAACATCAACAGTAATAGCAACAATAACTACATCTACATCACAACCAACATCTACCATAGAGCTTACATCAACAGCATCCACACCACAAACAACTTCATCAATACCAACAACGTTTACCACATCAACATCTGACACATCACTGCCAACTTCAACAACATCTGCTCCAACATCTTTGACTACATACACCACAACCACACCAGAAATGATATCATCAACAACAGAAACTTTTACAACATCTACACCACAGCCAACATCTACCACAGAGCTTACATCAAC